>PVIJ01000107.1:0-221157 GCA_004024925.1 Scalopus aquaticus
AAAAAATAAAAAATAAATCTTTAAAAAAAAAAAAAAGAAATCCAGATGGGAATGAAGGAAGTGGATCTTTAGAGACATATTGCAGCCAAATTTCTGATACTGCCTCAGCATGTCTTCTACTAGTTCCTTGTAGTTTCTGCCCTAACATTCCCAAGAAAGTTTGTAGACACTAGGCAAAAAGCATTGCATGCTTGTTTCGCATCACCCTGCAGCAAGTTCAAGTTGTTGAACCAGTCATCTCAATGCAGACAGAATGTTTGGGTAGACTATTCTCGACTTTTTTTACTTCGTTCTTCTGCTGGAAAGAAGAGGAACCAAGCAGAAGTAACAATCTTTTATGTGGTTGCTTGACTCGCTCCACACCATGGGGACTGCAAACGGCATTGATGGTCTTTGCCATTGAACCACTGTGAAAACTGTGTTGGACATGTAGCACAGCATATATGCGGGGCTCAAGGCTTGTCTTGGTCACCAACCTTGCATCTGAAGTAAAGATGATAAGCCTTCTTCACTTGAGAAGTGATACTTTTCTTCTGGTTGGCAAATGTCACTTCCCCACAAATAGAGCAGAAATTATCCATGCTATTAATGCACTTTTGAGGCATTACTGTTCTGTATTGTGCCTAAATGGATAAAATAATAACAGTTTTATGGAAGAGTAGCTTCAACTGTCTCGCACAAAGTCTGAAATATTTTCAATGCTCAACCTTTCCGAGAGAGCTTTCTATAGTGCATTGCTGACGTCAGCTTCCCTCAGCAGCCGCCTGGCAGTAGTATTGCATTACATCAGAAAATGATGCAGTCAACTCTGGATGATGTGTGCATGATGGTATTATGCAATGCGAGGCAATATTACATCATTCTAGGCTGATTTAGGATGTTGTTGCAGTCCTACTGGATAAGTTTACACGGTGAAACATATAAAATGAATTATATGAAATATCTTCAAAACGAGAACTAATAAAAAATTTTCAGGGCTATATTCATGTTCAGCACACCAAGATACTACAGATTAGGGCCTTTTAAAGTCAGTTATGATCTCACCGTTGACCAGTGTAATATTATCTTCTATTTAAAATACATTTCACAAAAATGTATTTCCTATAAGTCCCTAAACTTCTTAGCTAGAGTCATTCATTTATTTTGTGGAGGGTGAGAGGATTCACCAGAGACAGGGCGGGGAGCAGAACAGGCAGATCTATTGAAGTACACTGCTGAGGGGAGCAGTGGGGGAGACAGAGGAGGTCTGCTGCACTGTGTGGGAAGCTCCTGGTGGGGGATGGAACTCAGGTCGTAGCAATGATAGAGCTGAGACTTACTCCCTAGATCACAAGGGAGGCCCACACTTCATGACTTTTTAAACTTTGAAATCAAATTGGACACTGTCACCTTCATTTTCTGTTCCACACATTTTTATGTGGTACTTGTTATTTTTTTTTTTTTTATCAAGGCAACTAACTGCCAAAAAACTAAGCTTTGTGAAAATATGACATCATTGCAAGGAAAGTTGCTATCTAATATTGCAACTGTGAACTGTCTCAAATTAGCAAATAGCATGGTGTCTGATAGACATCAAGTGTCTCTTGAAAATTTCAAATGTCCTATGAGTTTGCTGTGGTACCTCAGGGTGTCTGGGTGCACCGTTTGAGAAAGCTTTTAACTATTTAGGGGTTCTTGTAGGATTACTAATTCCACCAATAAGTATAAACTGGCACTTTCCTTAAATTTGGTCACTTTAGGCTGCTTGAAAGAGAAATCACTGAATGTCAGCCTTTTGAAAACACTGAATCCTAAACTGCAGGATATTACTAAACTTCATGGATAATTTCTGTTGTTGTTCTTTTCTTAGAACTCTTAGTGTGTTTGGAGAAATGAAACCTGAAATACTAGAGAAGATGGCTTTGGAATTTGCGAATTTGATAGGCATATAATATTAAAACTCATATAATGGTAACATTGGCATCTTTGTCTTCAAGGTTTTGCTGCCCATTTTCCAGAAAAGGAGTTTAGTTATGAGAAACACATTCTACAGAGTAGGTGAAACATATAACTCTACTACTATTGATCTTACTATGTAGCTCAGATCAGCTCCAAGTTGCTATTTCCTGCAGGAAGTAACTTCCTCCAGATTGTGCAAGACAAACCCACCTCTTAACAGTATCTGAGAAGGAGCTGGATTTGCAGGTATTCATGGTCAGGCTGCTTGCACTCTAATGGGGCTCTCTGGTAACTCAACCAAAGAAATATTGCCCGGTTACCCTTGGCAAGGGTAAGTTGGGCTAAGATGGGAGTGGACTGAGAAGGATCTAATCTTTCCAGTAGGAGGTGGCTGGCTTACATGTTGCTTCCTGATTCTATTAGGCTGTGCAGAGTAGAGTAAGTTTGGCCCTGTGGGATAGGACTTTTCCTCACTATATGTCTTGTTGTTAGGGCTTTTTGGATAGATTGAGCCTCGCTTCACATTTTTCTGCTTTCTCCCTTATTCTCTGTGTTCTGAGTCCTGCTGGTCTTCTTTTTGTAAGGCCAACAAGTCAAACTTCCACCTCTTTTAAGATATTCTCATGTTTGGTCCCATTACTCCACTCACATCTTACCTTAACTGTCTTTTTCTCAGAGAACCTACTCTGACCTCTCACCATTCCCTTGAAGGCACAACATCTTGTTTTCTTGCCTTCAAAGTACTTATTTTGTGCTCATGTTTGCTCATTGTCTCTCTTCCTCTGAGAAAACACAGGTGCCAGAGTGCAGAGACCTCACTTGTCTTGTTTAAGTCTGTACCCCAGTTCCTAGTACAATAAAGATTCCCAACAAATTTTGGGATTTGTGGAAAGAAAGAATTTAATTTTAGTCACTGCTCAATGCATGGAGGACTTTCCTATGATGTGAACGGAAACAACCCTCCTTTCTCCTTAGGTTCTGATATTTTAGGTAAGTTGGTAGCCAATTGAGGAAACTACCCATCTGATTTTGTAAATTCTCATTTGGGTTAACCACTCTGTGTGTGTGACCTTGACCTCTGCTCAGCTTTATTATGATATTTTCAATGAGGAAAGAAGGAGGTGGCGTGGGGATTATGTAGACAATTTCATTTTAAGAAAATCATCCCAGGGCCTGCAAAGAAGTGAGGTGAACCATTGTGGATGTATAGGTGGGCTACTGATCAAAACATGTGGGAATAGGTTTAGAGGAGCAGAAGACCTCCAGTCTCTCTTATTTATGGTATGTGCTGTGTTAATAATATCTTCTGGCCACATTTCTTGGTAGCCATATGAAACACCAATCTCCCTGGTGGCGCAGAGGATAAGCGCTGCGCTGTGGAGCTGTCAGCAGCTGCAGCTGCGATGCAGTTCGATGCCTGGCGGGGGAGATTCCCACATGATCCCACAGAGCTCTCCTGCCACGCCTGCTGCTCCCCTCAGCAGTGTGTTTCTGTCGACCTGCCTGTTCTACTCCCCACTCTGTCTCTGGTGAACCCTCTCGCTGCCCCACGCCTCTGGCCTGTACTCCAGCTTGTATGCAGAAAGAAAGAAAGAGAGAGAGAGACAGGGAAGGAGAGAGGGAGGGAGGAAGGAAGGAATGAAGGAAGGAAGGAAGGAAGGGAGAAAAAACAACCATACGTAAAGAAACTGTATTAGGAAAGAAAAAATGGAGAACAAAGGAAAATAAAGAGAGGTAAAGGCTAAAGGAGTTAAAATTAAGATTTATCTAAAAAATTCAAGAATACAGTTAAGTTAAAAACAGGTGAAAGAATAAGAATAACAGGTGAAATGAAAGATTTAAAATAAAAGACGTGAAAAGCAACAATTACTGAAATAAAAAGATAAGTATGAAAGTGAGAAAGAGGGCCTCCCTGGTGATGCCATCTGTTAAGTCTCAGCCTATGAAGCTATCCGCAGCCACTGTAGCACTAGTTCAATCCCCAGCCAGGAAGATTCCCACATGGTGCTGCAGACCTCTCCTGTCTTGCCCATTGCTTCCCTCAGCAGTGTACTTCAGTCAATCAGCCTGTTTTGCTCCCCATTCTGTCTCTGGTGAATCCTCTCATCTCTCTGCCCCCACACCTCTGGCCTGCACCCCAGCTCTTGTATACGTAAATAAATCTTTTAAAAAAAAAGAAAGTGAGGAAGACATAAAATAAGTTAAAAACACTGTTAGGAAGTTGAGAATGAAATTTTTTTTTTAAAAGAAGGTGTCAAAATAAAGACAAGAAACCTTCAGAAGTCCTCAAAAGTGAAATCATTCCTTTTTTGGGTCAGGATTGCATTGGCTATTTGGGATCCTTTTTATTTTGGTTCTATATGAATTTCAGCAATGTAGTTTCTATATCTTTGAAGAATGTTATTGAAATTTTGATAAGGTTGTATTGAATCTATATTCGCTTTGGGTAATGTGACCATTTTGACAATGTTAATTGTTCCAGTCCATGAACAAGGAGTATCTTTTCTATAATGAGACACTAAATGTGAGAATGTCCCATATCAAAAGATAAGAAACAACAAGTGTTGGCAAGGATGTGGTGAAATAGGAACCCTATTACACTGTTGTTGGGAATATAGCCTGGTTGCCTACGGAAAACAGCATGGAGGTTTCTCAAACGAGTAAAAATGAACTTACCATTGACCCAACAATTCCAAATCTTAGGTATTGATCCAAGAAACACAAAAACACTAATAGGAAGGGAAACATGCTTTCCCATGTTCATTGCGGCATCATTTACAGTAGCTAAGCTATGAAAATGATCAAAGTACCCAAATAATTGTTTTTGTCTTTTTCATTTTTATATTACTCAAATATTACATCAAGAGAGATGCGATGCATGCCCTTTTCCTTGTATTTTCCCTTACTCTGTCATTAACATAGGCATATTTGTAACTTACTTTATCAAATGTTAGAAGTATTGAAAAAGGGTTACACACAAACACAGATCAATGAAAAAAAATTACAATAGGTATCTTTATTCCTAAGAATTCCAGCAACAGGAAATTTCTCATTAGTTGTGTTTTACCCTGAATCTGACTTCCTCCATGCTTTCCTACCTTTCTTTTACATAAGGACTCCCAAGAGCCTTAAAATTCATATTTATTTCTCAAGGGGCACAGCATTAGATCTCCTATTCTCTCTCAAACCACTTCCGTGTTGCCTTCGAATGACGAACTCATCAAGATGTTCTGTTGAATAAATGAAGATTTTGTCTGGGTCTTTAACTTTGGCAGTTCATAGCATGGCTGAAATTTAAAAGTATAGTCTGTAATCTTTCTTTTGACACAATTATAGCTTTAAGGATGCCAGTCTCTGTCAACAAAAGGTAGAGTATAAAATTTATCTCCTTATTGATGTGAATGGTGGTGTCACTCTTCTTCTCTTGTAGGGAGAATTATTCACCAAACAGGTAACTCCCATTTTTTGATAAAATAGCAGAAATATTTATGTGTGCTTAGGTATCTATATGTAATCTACAACCTTACACATGCAACCTCTGCTCTGAAGGGAGACCTACTGATATGACAGGGATTTTCCTGAAAAAAAAAAAAATCCTAATTTACTACAACACTTGAATGAAGAGATGATAGCATCATATATCAGTAGTCATATATCATTTTTTTTCAGGCAATGTTCCAAAGAGCTTTGGGGATTGGTGAAATGTTGGTAGGAACTGAGATATGGGGTCAGAGTTAGAAAGGAGAAAAGGAACAGACTCACCAGCAGAGTTTTAGTGCTTATGTTGTTTTTCCAACTAGACCAAGTCTTGGTACACATGTGGATACCAGTAAAATTTGATCTGGATAGTGAGTTTTGAGGCTAGAAAATAGTTTGAAAGTTATTGGCCTAAAACATGGTCTGCAAACTACAGCCCACAGACCAATTCTGGCCCATGTGTTGCTTGTTTTTGTACAACCGCTGAGCCAGAAACTGTTTTGCTTTCTTTTTAGTGAGAAATTTTAATTTCTATTTATTTTTTTTGTGAAAGAGCTGGGGTATAGGCCAGAGGTCCAGGGTGTGTGTGTGTGTGTGTGTGTGTGTGTGTGTGTGTGTGTGTGTGTGTGTGTCTGAGGGTTCACCAGAGACAGAGTGGGGAGCAGAACAGGCAGATCCACTGAAATACACTGCTGAGGGGAGCAGCAGGTGAGAGAGGAGAGGTCTGCTGCACCATGTGGGATGTCAAACTCAGGCTTTAGTGGTGATAGTGCTGAAACTTAATCCGTAGACCACCAGGGAGACACTGCTTTTACATTTTTAAGGAGGTTTAGAAAAATATGAGAAAGAAGAATAATATGTGAGAGAGATACTGTGTGACCTGCAAAGGTTAAAATATTTATTGTCTGACCCTTTCCAGGAAAAGTTTGTCACCCTCTGCCAACCTCCTTAGAATGTTTGAATTATTCTGCAGGAAATCTATCATTTTGAGCATAACATTAATATGTCCATATCAGTATTGTACTGAGAAGCAAGCCAAAAAATTCTGAGTAGGATTATTTTTAAATATGTACAGATTTGCATTAGGCCAGTGTTCATTAAATGAATAAAACCGAGTATACTCAGTGACTACTGATGCATTTATAAATGGGTTAATCTCTAGGTCAACTGGACAGTTTTGTGGGAATCTTCTGACAAAACTCTCCAATTAAGTGTATGGTGAGTGGGTTGGGGCTTTTATACTTTTCTTAAGTTGCTTTATTTAATTCTAAACTCTGACAGAAGGTATTTGCAATGTGTGCTTAAAGTGGACAAATATTTTTATCTAATATTTTGCTTTATTCGTAGGTTTAATAAAACTGGACTATTTTATCTCGTTAAAAACACATTAAGCCAGTGTGGTATTTTGAGATATCATTTATTGTTTATGAGGTTTACTTTGATTAAATGCATGCAATACTTTCAGGCTTTCGTATTATCAAGTCACTTTATGGCTGAAATTATAGTTTTATCAGTAATGCAAGTTTCTCGTGATCTTTCTATTGCTTATTTCCTCTTGCTTTTCTTCCACATTGCCTTCTGAAATTTTTCTATCATAAATCATGTCAGTTCCTAGATTAAAGTTGTGGGACTTGGGGAGAGAAACATTATTAATCTCTATAAACCAATGCTAAGTCAGCATCACCTTTGTAGCTGATAAATTTAATCCCGGAAGTATCATCTGTGCTTCAAAATGTTTTTTGGAAGGCAAGTATGTCAGGACACTAAAAAATTCAAAATGTGATTAGTCTAGACCTGTAATTTTAAACTTAGTGGTGATATGAAGAACATAATTTGTTAAACACTGCTTTTTAGAAATGCTTTTCTTTTTCTTTTTAAGAACAGAAATTGAAGTAGTACAAAATCATAGCAAATGTTTCCATATGAAATATCTATTATGACTAAGCACAAAATGACTTTGTTAATAAAATGATACAATATAAAATTTCTGTATCAAATGTTAACCCTTAAGGAACTGAACATTTGTTCATTCCTTTCTTTTAATGTCAACCTATCTTATACACAGCCTATGTGAGCTCATAAATCCTCTCTTTTGGAAAAGTGTAATAAACACTCTTGCACAGATATTTTGTAGTTTCTACAGACAGGAACTAAAGAGCATCTGCTCTCTGGTGTGCATTAGGAAATTAGGAAGTCTTGTAACAATGAGGGTTACAGACAGAGGGGATTTTCTTCTTCTCTTTCTCGGTTTCCTCCCCTTTCTTGCTTTATTCACCTTACTTCTTTCTTTTCCACTCATAGTCCATAATTTTTCTTAAGAGTTCAAAACTTATTATGGAAAATTTCTAAAATATAAACTTAAAAAAAAAGATTTATTTATTTATGCATACAAGGACTGGGGTGTAGGCCAGAGGTGTGGAGTGGTGACAGGATTCACCAGCGACAGAGTGGGGAGCAGAACAGGCAGATTGACTGAAATACACTGCTGAGGGGAGCAGCGGGTGAGACAGGAAGGTCTGCTGTGCCATGTGGGAAGCTCCCTAGCGGGGGATCAAACTCTTGCTTCAGTGTCTGCTGATAGCTTCATAGTGCTGCGACTTAACCCCTTGCGCCACCAGGGAGGCCCTAAAATATAAACATTTAAAATAATTTAAGGATACATAGACATGAGTCCATCATCATTAGTATTTTGTCATATTCACTTTGTATCTATTTCAATTAAAATTTATTTGTGGCAAAATAGACTAACAAAATCTACCCTCTTAAGCTTTTATCCATCCTTGAAAGTCTTTAAAATTTTTGTTAGGAAAAAAAAGACTATCTTTTCTCCATTGAGTTACTTTTATATCTTATTGAAAATCAGTTTTTCATACAAGTGTGAAATTATTTCTGGACACTCTGTTCTGCTCATTGATTTATTTGTTTTTATGTCAATACCATACTGTCTAGGTAAGTCTTTTTGTGTGTCTGTGTAGAAGAACTGGGGTATAGGCCAGAGGTATGGAGGGAGTGAGAGGATTTACCAGAGACAGAGTGGAGTAGAACAGGCACTGTTCCACAGGAATAGAATACACTGCTGAGGGGAGCAGCAGGCAAGACAGGAGAAGTCTGCTGCACCATGTGGGTTAGCTCCCTGGCTGGGGATCAAACTCAGGCAGTAGAGGGGATAGCACTGAGACTTAACCCTTAGGCCACCAGGGATGCCCCAGTCTTTATTAGTCTTGAAATTTGATAGTGTACTGTAGTGCATTTACTTAGGTCTTTAATTTCTCCCTGTAATATTTTATAATTATCAGTGTATAGATACTGCTTTTTCAGATTTATCCTCAATTATCTAACATATTTGATGCTATTGTAAATGTGATCTTACAATTTCTTTTTTTCATTTGTTCATTGTTAGTTTTTATAGCTAATTTTTGCTAATTAGTCTTGTGTTCTACAATATTGCTAAACTCATTTATTAGCTCTAATAGCTCTTTTGTAGATTTCCTTGGATTTTCTACATAGATGATCATTTTACCTAAAAATGATACATTGTGCTTCCTTTCAATCTGGATGCATTTTTTCCCCCTTGTGCTATTTTACAGGCTGAAGTCTCCAGTGTCATGTTGAATAGACATGATTAGAGTTAACATTCCTGCAGTGTTTCTGATCTTAGGGGACAAGTATTAAATCTTTCACTTTAGTACAGTATTAGCTGTAGGTTTTTTTGTATATGAAATTGCCTGTGCTGTAGGAGCCTGGTATTGGGGAAGGTGCATTTGTCACAGGGGTCTGCCCTCTGAGCACTGCTGAGCTAGAAAGCAAAACTTCCTTTCTTTCTCCTGCACCCTTTACTGATAATACTTTATATTGTACTAGCTGGAAAAAGAAAAAATATTGAAAGATCTATCTTCATTTTCACAGGTTAAGCAATGAAGGATAAATTTGGATCCAACAGGCAATATATTCATAATTGACTTACTTCCTTTCAGGGATTACTATAGTTGTTCTTTATGTCCAGCATCTTGAAAACTGTTGTTTCAAATATCGTGTTTATTGTTTGGTTGTTTACAGTGGAGGGACAAATCCGGTCTGCCACATCATTGTGCCCAGAAGCAAAAATTCCCATCTTCACTTTGTTTTGAGTAGTAATTTGAGCATACCATCTGTCACCTCATAGAATCCTAAAGGATGCACTTATATTTTCTTTATATGGCAGTTAGAGTGAATGACTTTTTTAGATTGAAGTTAAACATTTTTGGCAATAGTTTCTCCATAAGTCATGTTGTATTTTTAATATTGAATAATAGTTTGTTTTGCTCTCAGCAATGCAAATTTTGTTTACTTGGTATATTAATCTGCTTGGATTCTATAACAAAATACCATCGACTAATGCTTAAACAACAGAAATTTATTTTTTCACTATTCTGGAGGTTGAAGGTATATGATCATTATCCATCAAGGTTGGATCTTGGTGAGGCCTCTCTTTCTGGCTTATAGATAGCGATCTCCCCACTATGCCTTCACATGGTTGTTTTGTGTGTGTGTGTGTGTGTGTGTGTGTGTGTGTGTGTGTGTGTGTGTGTTGAGACAACAAACTGTCTGGTGACTCTGTAAGGATACCAAGCATATCATATAGAATTCTATCCTTGTGACCGTATTTAGCCTACTTCCTTAGAGGCCCAGTCTCCAAATACAGTTGCATTAGGAATTAGGGCTTCAGTGTATGAGTTTTGAAGGAGCACAAAATTTTAGTACATAATACTTGGTTAAGGTAGTGATCACCAATCTTTCCATTGTAAAGGTGGAGTGATACTTTTGTGTCTTGTGACTATCCTATTTTATAAACATCTTTACTTGACATTTTTTAAAAAGCATGCATTGATGATCCTTGCCTGAATCAACTTGTTAGTTGATTTATCCAACCCCTTTGGTAGGACTTGGAAAATAGTGATTTTCTATTGTTTCTCTCCTTTTACATGTATTATCTGTCATTCTTCTGTAAAGACAAACTTTCCCCATCAATGGGGGTTGGGTGAAGTATTTTTTTCTATTTAAATAATAACTATAATATTTTTTCTTATTAATTACTAATTTTTATAAATGAGTCAGTTTATTTTTTGATTTTTAAAAAATTTTCTTCCACTGCTGTTCATTTTTGTACAATATTTGATTTCTCCCCTGATGTGTAGTCCTCATAATTCTCCCACCACCACTGCAACCATGTAAAGGAGTTAGCTTGATAGTCACCTCCATTGGTAATGAACACATTTTCTTCTTTTTCTCTTCCCTTCTAGCTTTCACTATTACTATGAGAAAAAAAAATATTACTATGGACACAAGGATTTTACTTATCCAATATTTATAAACAACTATAGTTATACTTCTTTTAAATGCTCAAATTTGGCTGGCAGAAATGTCTTTGGTGTGGTTCCTTGTCTTCTGTTTTTGTCTCCTCATCCTCACCCCATTAGTCTTTTGTAACATCTCATCTTTCTAGTATTATATGTTCATCTTGTTTCCTCCCTGACCCAGACCTGGAAATTGTTATTTCTTCAAGGAGTCTGGCTCCTCTTAGTAGGTGAGATTTTTTTGGAAATTAACATCTGGATGGTTGGTGGGTTCATCGCTACTTAAATATCACTGCCTTAGCTTGTATCTGTGAAAAGGACTAAGAAACATGTTAATGAAAAGGAACTCTGAATTTATATTGACATTCAGTTTCAATTTATCATCATGAGAAAATATTTGTAAGCCATATATTTGATAAGGAACTACATCCAGAATATATTAAGAATTCTTATAATCCAATATAAAAGGATAAAAACTCCAATTCAAAGTTAGCAAAGTGTTTGAATAGACATTTCTTCATAGAAGACATACAAATTGCCAATAAACTCAGAAAAATATAGATAATCAACATTGTCAGTCATTAGTGAAATGCAAATCAGAACCATACTGAGATACCAGTTAACTCCCACTAAGATTGTTAGAGCTAAAAAAAAAAGTACCAACTGTTTAAGAGGATGTGGAGTAATTTGAACTCTCATACACTGTTGGTAGGATTGCAAAATGATGCAACCAGTTAGAAAACAGTTTGGCAGCTTTTCAAAATATTAAAATAAAATCACACTTAGTATTAAAATATTGAGATTGGAACCAGCAATAGTTATACCTTTAAGAGAAATAAAAACATATATCCACCAAAAAACCTTGCATGTAGATGCTCATAGAAGTATTTATAACAACAACAACAAAAAATGAAACAATCCCAATGTCCTTCAAATGATGAATGGATGAAAATGTAGTATATTAATAATGGCATATTATTTTGGTAATAAAAAATGAAATCGTGATAAATATAGATTTTGGTTCCAGGAAGTGTGGTACTCTGTATCAAATACCTAAAATATGAAAGTGGCTTAGAATTAGATAATGGATATAGGCAAGAATATATTTTTTAAAGATTTATTTTATTTATGCATATAAGTGTTGGGGTATAGGCCAGAGTTGTAAAGGGGCGGGTAAGAGGATACACCAGAGACAGAGTGGGGAGCAGAACAGGTGAATTGAGTGAATTACACTGCTGAGGGGAGCAGCGGGCAAGGCAGGAGAGGTCTGCTGTGCCATGTGGGCTAGCTCCCTGGCCAGGGATCAAAATCATGCTGCAGTGGCTGCTGATAGCTTCATAGTGCTGAGACTTAACCCTTTGTGCCACCAGGGAGACCCTGGTAGTTATGTTTTTTGAGATTAATGATAGAAAAAAACCCAGATTGCTTTGAAAAGACTGGTAGTACAAATATGGATGTTAAACATGTTTCTGGTGTGGGCTTAGAAAGAAGTGAGAAAGTATCTAAGAAAACACATTTATCAGTATGATAGAATATTAGGTAGAGAGCCATGAGGGAAATATGAGAGAAATATTAAAAGAATTTCTGGTGAGGAAGTGAAGAACATATTATTAGAAACTGGACAAAAAGTTATCTTTGTCACATATTGGTAGAAAACTTGCATGACATATTCTACAGTTTTGTGGTGACTAGAATGTAAAAGTGATGAACTTGGATATTTAGCTGAAGAGATGTTTAAGCAATGAGTTAAAAAGTTGGCTTAGGGCCTCCATGGTAGCGCAGCCCCTAAGCGCTGTGCTGTGGAGCTGTCGGCAGCAGTGATGCGAGTTCGATGCCCAGCCGGGGAGAGTCCCACATGGTGCGGCAGACCTCTCCTGCCTCGCCCGCTGCTCTCCTCAGCAGTGTATTTCTGATCTGCCTGTTCTGCTCCCCACTCTGTCTCTGGTGAGGCCTCTTGCCGCCCCACACCTCTGACCTGGGCCCCAGCTTGTATAACAAGAAAAAAAAAAAAGAAAAAAAAGAAAAACGTTAAAAAGTTGGCTTAGTTTCTTCTTGCTGCTTCTAGTAACATGCAAAAGGAAAGCATTAATTGAGAAAGAAACTGTTAAACAAAGGGAATTAGCAGTTGATGATTTGAGAATTTCTTAGCTTACTCAGATTGCAAAAGATGCTAAACTTAGGAAATTCACTATTAGGAAAGCATGCTCTGGAGTGAAGGCTAGAGTGTGATTGGCTAGACAAACTGTTGCTCAGAAGATTAGGTGTATAACTCATGGATTCAAGCAGTCCTCTCAGTAGAATTCAAAGACAGAGTTAGGGTTATTCAGGAAGGACGCAAGGAGAACCATCTTATAGGATGGTGTGGTCCTCCATGATAAACATACGAGACTAACAAGTTTTTGAGAATGTTGTATCAGGAGGAACACTGCCAGTTTAGATTGAAAGCACAAAGACTGGATTGCATGGAAGAACGCTGTTGGGCTCCTAACACTCTACAGGCTAGAAGTGGGCTGATAGAGCTACTCAGTTGCAAACATCTGTTCCTCTCAAAAAAAAAAAAAAATGGGAGGAAAGACTTCAAGGGCAGAGCTCTGGGTCTAGAGAGTAGAGACATAGGCACAGAGGAAGCATCCAGGAACCACCGGTACCGAGGTTTGAAGGGCCATGTGACACAGATTACTCCTAGGTTTTGAAACTTTATCCTGTTGGATATCAAATTTGCTGGAGAACAAGTGACCCTTTTATTCCCTCCATTTATTGCTTTTTGGAATGGGAATGTCCATAGCTATTATCCTATGCTTGTCTCACCATTATTTCTGCAAGCAGATAACTTGTTTTTTTCACTTCACATCCATGGATGAAGAATTTTGCCCCAGGATGACTTATATCCAGTCTCACCCATACCTGATTTAAATAATAAGATTTGTGATATTTGAGTTGATGGTATTTAGATGAGATTTGGACATAGAATTGATGCTGCAGTGGGTTGAGATTTTTAGGAATGTAGAGATGGGGTGAAGGTATTTTTTTATGTGGGATGGATGTGAACTTTGGGGGCAGACTGTGGTGGGTTGAATGAATGCCCATAAAGAAATGTCCATGCACTAACTCTTGGAATCTGTGGTGTTATTTTATTTGAAAAAAAGTTCTTTGTATATGTAATGAAACTGGGATCTTGAAATGAGATCATCCTGGATTATCTGAGTGGGCCCTAAACCCAATGGCCAGTGTCCTTATAATAGACACACAAAGGACGGACAGAAAAGAGGCAGGCAATGTGACTATGGTGGCAGAAATTAGAGTGATGTGGATACTTGCCAAAGAATGCCTGGAGCCACCGAAAGCTGGAAAAGAGAGAGAACAGATAGTCCCTTAGTTTTTGGAGGGAGCAAGTCTCTACTGATTCCTTGCTTTTGGACTTCCGACTTTGAGAACTGTGAGAGAATACATTTCTGTTGTTTTAAGCCTCTGAATTTGCACATTTGTTGTAGCAGCATCAGAAAAGTAGTAGATTTTGGTACAAAGACAAAGCTTCCATAAAGAAATGTGCATGTACTTATACTAAGACAAAGTTATCAGTGACAAAGGATCATGTATTGTGTGATTCCTTAACTGAAATATTGGTGGTTGCCAGTGGTTAGGGGAAGGGGGAATGGTTGTGACTATTAATGGATATAAGGTTTCCTTTTGGGGTGATGAAAATGTTCTGAATATTAAATAGTGGTGATGGTTGTACAATTCTAGGACTAAACAACCACTAAATTTTATACTTTAAAAAGGTTAATTTTTTTTTGAACTAGACTTCAATAAAACTTGTAAAAATTTAGTATTGTAAAGTTTTCTTATTGACTTTCTATTTCTTTTACCTTTTGCTGAATTTTTTTTCCAAATAAAATTAACATATCTACTTGGCTGATCCTAATAGAGACAGAAAAGACCTTAAAAATTACCATTTTATATATTGCCTCATGATTTATAACAATAAAAATACTAAGTGAATTTTGAGGATTATTTGGTAGTTCTTTTTATAATTTTTTTTAAAGATTCATTTATTTATACATACAAGCTGGGGTACAGGCCAGAGGCGGGAAGTGGCGAGAGGGTTCACCAGAGACAGAGTGGGGAGTAGAACAGGCAGAACAGAAATACACTGCTGAGGGCCTCCCCGGTTAAGCGCTGCACTGTGGAGCTGTCGGCAGTGGCGACGCGAGTTCGACGCCCGGCCGGGGAGAATCCCACATGGCGCGGCAGACCTCTCCTGCCTCGCCCGCTGCTCCCCTCAGCAGTGTATTTCTGATCTCCCTGTTCTGCTCCCCGCTCTGTCTCTGGTGAACCCTCTCGCCGCCCCACGCCTCTGGCCTGTACCCCAGCTTGCATGTATAAATAAAAAATAAATCTTAAAAAAAAAAAAAGAAATACACTGCTGAGGGGAGCAGTGAGTGAGGCAGGAGAGGTCTGCCGCACCATGTGGGATTCTCCCTGGCTGGGCATCGAGCCCGCATCGTGCGCTGCGCCACCAGGGAGGCCCCATTATTTGGTAGTTCTTTAGTCCTTAGGCTCTAGCCCATAAGAAATGTAGAGCCCAAAGAGCCACTTGAAATAAACATTTGCTTTATATCAGTGTTGTGCTCATTTGATATAGATTTAAGCTTGTCTTTCCTCTCAGTTTTAAGGTTGGTTTCAAATCTTGCTTCATTTTTACCCTTTCTCTCCCTGTTCCCTGTGCTCCACCTCCTTAAGCTAACACCTTTAGTATTCTTTTCTTTTTTATCTTTCCAGAAACTCTGAAAAAACAATCAAAATAAAAAATAAACATACATACACACACTTTCTTAATTTCTGTCCTCATAGAAAAAGGTAACATTTTAGATGTACTTTTGTGCATTTTGTGAACTTAATATATACTGGAAACTGTTCAAACTAATCCCTATCAGTACATAGGAATCTTTTCTTTTCTGTGACTGCATATGCTTAGTTTTGTGGGTAGTTTACTCAATCACTTCCTTATTGGTGAACATTTGGATTTTTTCCAGTCTTTTGCTATTATAAACAAAAAAAGGGTTAGCAATGACTAACCCTGTGAACATTTGTTCAGCATTTACCCACCTTCAGTGTAGATTTCTAGAAATGGGCTTGCTGGGTCTAACCGTAAATGCATCTGTAATTTACTCCCACCAACAGTGTATGAGATGCCAGTTTTCCCACACCCTCCCCAGCTGAGTCTACTGTCAAGGCTTTGGAATTTTGCCAATCTGATATGTGAGAAATTATATCTCAAGGCAGTTTTAATTTACATTTATCTTCCCAAGTTGAGGTTAAGTATCGTTCACACATGTTAACAAGCACATGGACTTTCTTTCTCTGAGAATCCTTTGAAGCTTTTTTCTATAGGCATTTGGGTCTTTTTTTCTCAAAATTTAAAAGCTTTTATATACTAGTACTTTGTAATGTAACTTGTAAATATTTTTCACAGACTGTTGACATTTTCTTAAATAGATTTTGAAGTAGCAAAAAAAAACATAAAGAAAAACATAAAGCAAAAAACAACATAAAGAAAAATGCCTTATTATTCGGTGGCCTCAATATAACTTATTTTTCAAATTCCCTTCTACATATATCTATATTCATGATTGGAGGCATCAATTCTGATTACTTGCCACATCCTTTTTATTTTGCTTTTGTTGTTTAGAATTAGGGAATAAATCCTTGGATTAGCTGCCTTCTAATGGATTAATTTGTTGACATATAGCAATTTTTTTTAAAGATTTATTTATTTATGCATACAAGAACTGGGGTGCAGGCCAGAGGTCCAGAGGTCATGGAGAGAGGATTCACCAGAGACAATGGGGAGCAGAACAGGCAGATTGACTGAAATACACTGCTGAGGGGAGCAGCAGGCAGGACAGGAGAGGTCTGCTGTGCCATGTGGGAAGCTCCCTGGCTGGGAATTGAACTTATGCTGCAGTGGCTGTGAAAGATTCACAGTGCTGAGACTTACCCCCTTGCGCCACCAGGGAGTCCCAGACATATGGTAATTACCTTTTTTTTTAAAAGATTTATTTATTTATGCATACAAGCTGGGGTATAGGCCAGAGGCGTGGGGCGGTGAGTGGGTTCACCAGAGACAGAGTCGGGGGCAGAACAGGCAGATTGATGGAAATACACTGCTGAGGGGAGCAGCGGGTGAGGCAGGAGAGGCAGGAGAGGTCTGCCGCACCATGTGGGAATCTCCCCGGCTGCCGGCTGCCGGGTGTCAAACTCGCATCGCTGCTGTCAACAGCTCCACAGCGCAGCGCTTAACCACTGCGCCACCAGGGAGGCCCTGGTAATTTCTTAAAAAGCAGATTCAGTGTGTTCTGGCCTCTGGAGTCCTGATTCACTTCCCGATCTCCCAAGGTTGCTGGAAGTTTTCTCAGGCAAGAATTAGACCCCCTTAGCACCTGTAACTGATTTAGTTCTGGGGCCAACAATTGTATGCCAGAGTTTCATTTGTTGGCTTGAGACTAGTTAATTCCATGTCTTTTATGCCTGTCCTCAGCCACCAGCACAGTGCCAGCACTCAGAAAACTCTCTACCCTCCTCACCTGTCCTCTCATTTCAATATGACTGGTGCTTCCAACACATACAGAGTAATCCCATCTCTCTCTCTCTCAACTTCTCCCTGCCCTCCCCTCTTCCACGTATTTTCTTCCTCCTCTCTGAGTCATGGCTTTTCATGGCTCTATCTCTATCTCAACATCCCATTCACAGTTACAGTGTGGAGTCAAATTGCTCAATATCTAAATCTAATAGAATTTTTCTATTGGGGATGGAGGAAGTTAATGCTTCCCCTATCCATACCCTCACTCTTCCCACCTCAATCTTCCTTTAAATATTTTTCTTTGGCAAATGCAATGTGACCAGATTTATGATTCTACATAAATAAGAAGCACAATTTTATGATTTTTTTAAGAGTGTGCAGCTCTTTTTTTTTTTTTGGTGCTCTTTTTTTGATGTAATATAGACATCTTTTGTACATATAACTAATTTGTAGAAAACACACTGAGCTTATTTTTATTTCTTAATTTTAGAAAGACAGTTACATAAGGAGCCTAGACACCTCTTAGTTTGAGTGCATTTCTTAATTGTCCTATTTTTTCTCCTTGTTAAATAGGAGAATATATATATTGGGGGTGTGTTAGTTATTTAAAGCTGACAACATAGGAGCACCTCTTTTCCTGTTGTTCCTATTTCTTCTCTAATCCCAAGATTCCAGAACTTCTAAAGCTATAGTACTAGTAACAGTGGGGCCTTATAGCAAACCATCACATTGTACACATACAATTTTCATTTGTCAATTATAACATAATAAAATTTGAAAAAAGGAATAAGATATATATTAACACACACACACACACACACACACACACACACACACCACATACCCCAAACAGCAAGACAGCATGCTACTGTATCTGGACAGCATGCTCTTGTTCACAAATGGTTTTATGTATATATATTTTTGGGTTCTGGCCAGTTAGTCCTCTGACAGTGGTTGAATTAATATAATTTGTAAGATATTTAAGAAACATAAAGAACTTATCTAAAGTCTTTGTGAAGACTTTAAACATTTACCAGTTTTATAGAGCTGTAAAACTAAAGAGTATAGTTCACATATATCATTGTGTAAGTATAAGGTGTACAGCATGGTGATTTTATATATATATATTTTTAAAAGATTTATTCATACAAGCTGGGGTGCAGGCCAGAGGTGTGGGATGGTGAGAGGATTCACCAGAGACAGAGTGGGGAGCAAAACAGGAAGATCGACTGAGGGGAGCAGGGGAAGACGTGGGAGAGGTCTGCTGCACTATGTGGGAATCTCCCTGGCTGGGGATCAAACTAGTGCTGCAGTGGCTCTGGATAGCTTCATAGTGCTGTGCTTAACCTGTTGCACCACCAGGAAGGCCCGATTTGATGTATTTTCATACTGTGAAGTGATTATCACAATTACATTAGTTAACACATCTATCATCTCACATAATTACTTTTTTTTGTTTTTAAGATTTGCTCTTTTAACAAATTTCAAATATACAATGTTATTAACTATAGTCACTATGCTGTATACTAGATCCCCAGAAGTCAATACATTTTACAACTGGAAATTTGTACCTTTGACTACCTTTACCAATTTGTCTTACAGTTTAGCCACATTTTCAACCACAATCTAGTCTTGGATTTTTTTTTTTTTTAGATTGCGCATGTAAGTGATTTTTCTCTGTCTGACTTAACTCACTTAGAATAATGTTCTGAAGTTCCATTCATGTAGACGTAAGTGGCAGGATTCCTTATTTTTTGTTAACTGAATAATATGGCATTGTACATGCAGCCATGTTCTGCTTAATGAAGGGGAGAAATGCATCATTAGGTGATTTCGCTGTTGTGCGAATGTCATAAAGTATAATTACACAAACCTAGATGACATAGCCTTCCATACACATAGCCTATTGGGTCCACCCTGTATAAGCAGTCTTCTGTTGCCTGAAATGTCATTAAACAATGCATGACTGTATATGCAAATGTATTTTTGTATGTACATGAATATGTATATTTATATGCATGTCATATTTTCTTCATTCATTTTAGATTGATTCCATGTCTTGGCTACTGTAAATAATGCTGCCATGAACATTTTTTTCATAAAAAACATATCTATTCAATACAGTGATTCAATTCTTTGGATAAGTAGCCCAAGTTGGGATTTATGGATCATGTGGTAGGTCATATTAAGATCATATTTTTAATATATTGAAGAACAGCCATTTTTTTTTACCAGTGGATGTACCAGTTTGCATTCCCACTAACAGTGCACAAGGGTTCCCTTTCGTCCACATCCTTGCCAGTATTTGCTTTTTCTTTTCTTTTTTTTTAAAGATATAGTTGACATGTAGCATTATATTAGCATCACACAGATAGAATAACCATCAATATATGTATCTATCACAAACTGATCACCACAAAAAGTCTATTTAACATAATGACCATATTACTTATCTTTTCTGATGATAAAAATTCTAATAAGTGTGAAGTGATATCTCATTTTGGTTTTGATTTCTATTTTCAGGATGATTTGTGATGTCGAGCAATGTTTAATATACCTTTTGATTATTTGTATGTCTTGTTTGGAAAAATATCTATTCAGGTTCTTTGCACACTTAAAAATCTTAAAAAGTAAAATATTTATAAAAAATTATTTACTATCAACTTGTATGAATTCCAGGTGCAGTTTGGATATTAGTCCCTTATCAGATAGATGTTTTGCAAATATTTTCTTCCCTTACATAAGTTGCCTTTTCACGTTATTGGCTCTTTCTTTTGCTGAGCAGTTTCTTTGTATGACATAGTACCACTTGTTTGTTTTGCTTTTGTTGCCTGTACTTTGGGTGTGGTAGTCAAAAAATCATTATCAAAAGGATTATTAAGGAATTTTTCCTTTATACTTTCTCCTGGGAGCTATATGGCTTGAGGCTTCAATTCATTTCAAGTTAAAATTTGTGTGGTGGTGTAATAAATAGATATTCAGTTTCATTCTTTTGTATTTGAATATCCAGTTTCCCCGTCACCATTTGTTGAAGAGACTATCCTTTCTCTATTGAACATTCTTGGCTTCCGTTAAATGTTAGTCGAAAACTTCAAATTTAAATCTTCATTCAAAATCTTTTTTTATTTCTTTCTATGGTTTCAGGTACTAAAGATAATAATATAGGAGGTTAAAAATCATAAACAGTAGGGCCTCCCTGTCTATGCAACAGGTTAAGCGCAGCACTATGAAGCTATCCAGAGCCACTGCAGCAAGATTCGATACCCGGCCAGGGAGATTCCCACATGGCACAGCAGACCTCTCCTGCCTCACCAACTGCTCCCCTCAGCAGTGTTTTTCAGTCTATCTGCCTGTTCTCCTCCCCACTCTGTCTCTGGTGCATCCTCTCACCACCCCCCACCTCTGTCCTATACCCCAGCTTGCATGCATAAATAAATAAATAAATCTTTTTTTAAAATCATAGACAGTAGAACAGAGTATGTTAGGCTTTGCAATTCTTAACCATGTATCTGTAAGTCTAAATGTCTGGAAACCATTTTATATATGGACCTAAGAATTTGTAAAATATTTCACAATTTTGCTTTTCACTGTATAAAACATTAATTGGGAGATTACTATGGTAATCTAATAACCATCATCACTGAAAAATTAGTGAAAAATTTTAACATGCTTAATTAAAATGATGAATGATGTTGGTTATTTGTATCTTAATAAAAGCTCATTTATTGGTGTCATAAAAACAATTTTGTTTTAAAAATGGCTAGTCCCATTTTCCAGTCTGTCAGATGTGGTTTTATTTCTGTCTGTGCTGTATAAACCACCAAGTGTGATTTTTATAATCTAAATGTAATATATATATATTTTCCATTGATGTTCTTGCCTGAGGCATTCTCTTCCCCATTATGACCAGTATTATAACAACATTCTATTTTTGCTTCTACAGATTAGAGTAAGAGTAGATGAAGAATAGAAAATAAGGCTTCTTTGTTGGGGCTGCTTAGCAGTTATCATGAGTGTATAATTTCTGGAACTAGACAGAGCCAAAGGGCACTGTTAGTCTTTTAAAAGCAGCCGAGAGAGATCATTTTCCTTTGTTGCTCTATCATTACTGTGGGATCAAGACATTTTCTCCTCACACGATTCAAAAAATTGATCTGCACAGCTGCCTGAACAGTCCACCTGCCATAGAAAAATAATTCTGAGAGTGTGCATGACTCCAATGCTTATCATGTGTATAACCAGCTCTCACTTTCCCATGCTAATGAATGTTAACTGATAATCCCTCTGGGGTCCATTTTAGCCACCAGTTTCAGCCTTTTCCTTCATCAACTCTTGTACGAGCACTGCTCACAAGAATGGGCACGATGAATGAAGTTGCGTTTGATCTCTTTTCCTTCCCTTGACCTCACTCTATATTCAGAGGATATTTTCTTGTGTTTTCACAGACGCCCTCCTCCCCTGACATGTTTAAAAATATGATGAGCTTCATCCTCACTATTCTGGTCTTGCAGGACATGTTAATTAACTAGTTTCCATTTTATCCTTCTGGCTGCTGCAACTTCTACTTTATTTATCACTGCTTCCTTGATCTATACCTTTTAATGGTTGAAAATCCCAGGGACTCCTTAATCTCCTTGTGGTTCTGCAGGAGACTGGACAATGGGGTTGGTTGCCATAGATTCAGGAACTATCAGTGACAATCAGATCAGCTTGCCTGCACTTGTATACTTCTCTGATTTAAGGAGTGCTTGTCTTCGCCTCACGCAGGCCTTTCATGCTGTCTCCTGCTTGTCCAGGCCACAGACTGTGGTACTCCATTCAGATCTATCCTGGCTCTATTCCCTTCCCAAATTAAAGTCTTTCCTATCTTTGAATCTCATTTCCTCAGGGCCTTACTCTTTTGAGGGATAAGGCAGCTGGCAGGTAGCCACCAACTGACACTTTAGATGCCCAATACCCAGTTCCTGCTCTGTCCCTGTAGTCTGTGGCTTCTTTTTCCCATCTTGTTTCTTCCATAACTAATTTAACTCTCTTCAGCTTATTTTAGCTTTAATCAGCATCAGACCTGTATACTAATTTCATTCTGCTTCTCCTGGTCACCACAACTTCCTTATCAACCAGCTGCATGTGGTTCCTCACTTGGGGAACCACCCAGGTTCTAGCAAACATTGCATGTTTGCTGTCATAGCTATCCTTGGTTGAGCCTCGCCTGACTTGGGAAGTTTTTAATGATATTTTGACAAATTAATCCAGGGCTACTCACCTCCTTCTTTCCATCCTCAGCATTTTTCTCTGCTCAGGTCTTCAAGGATCCATATATTATGGTTTATATTAAGATAGCGCAGCAGCTGTTGGCTGGCAACATTAGCACTATCCTCTTCACAAGTCCATACTTGGTCTTAGAATTATTCTAACTCAAAACAAGCACTAAAAGTTGAATGAATTTGAGAAAAATCATTTGGGAGCTCTCTGACTTATATAGCTATCTCCCCGGGATACTGATAACAGTGTAAGCAGAAACTTGGGGGTCTTAGCAAGTCAATTATGAAGATATTTGTAAGCAGAAGAATTTTCATCATTCCTCCAGGTATCTTGGTGCTGAATGCATAGAGCTGACCCATTATTTCAGCAATACTACCTTATTTACAGCCTTTATTCTGTGTTGGATATATAGTTTGTTCTGGCATTGACATTTTGATATATGCCTGATATCTGTAAGTAAGGAGATTTATGATGGAAACATGTTATACCCATTTATCTTAGATTAATTCAAATAGATGCTGTCGGTCCCACCGTGACCTTACCCTACCTCTTCCAAATCCCCATATTTTATATTTTTTGCAATATAACCTGGAAGTATAAGCCAAATACTTCTTTTGGAGTCCAAACAAAGATGTAGTTATTTGTTCCAGTGATGAGGAAAAATTAGCTCAGTGTGACCTCCTAAAAGATGATTTGGTATATCCCAAACCACAGGATGTCCTCTAGAATCAATTCAGACATGTAAAGAGCAACTTGATGATATAGAGTTTTTACCAACTGCTGTATTTAGATTCTAAACCAACTGTACTATGTCTTGTTTGCTTATTCAATAAATACTATGCATCTACTACATGCCAAGTCCCGAGTTAGGTACTGTGGACATATAGATAAAGCAGATGTAAGCTTTGTCCTCAGGAGATTTTCTTTAGGAAAAAGAAATGGACTATAAACAAATAATAAAATAAAGTATTATGCAAAATACATGGAGTGCATGTTGGGGCAACAGGAGGGTGTGGTCAACTCTGTGTGGTTACTTGGAAGGCTGTGGTTAGAGAAAGGTTCAGAGAGGAGATGTCTACTCAGCTATATTTTATTTTATTTTTTTCTCTTTTTTAAAATTTAATTTATATCCTTTACATTATTGTATATCCCCCATAGGTTTCCCACAGCCAATTCACCCGTGAACCATCACCGTAGAACCTTGTGCTCTTTTCTCCCCTATTTTGGTCTCTCTTCCTCCCCCTCCCCTGTAGAATGTCTTTTATTTGTGGTTGCCTGCTAGTTTTTGCTAGTTTATGTTTTGTGTGCTATTTTCTCCTTCTGATTTCTCGTTTGGCTCTCTTATAGTCTTCCTATAAGTGATACCATTCGGTAGTTTTCTTTTTCCTTCTGGCTTATTTTGCTGGGCATGATCCCTTCTAGCCCCATCCATGTTGCTGAGAATTGCATTAGTTTATCACTTTTGATTGCTGAATAGTACTCCATTGTATACATGTACCACATCTTCTCCATCCAATCATCAATTTTTGGGCATTTGGGTTGTTTCCATGTTCGAGCTATTGTAGTGCTGCAATAAACATAGGTGGGCATGTGACCTTTTGGATTAATGTTTTTGTGTTCTTTGGGTATATTCCTAGGAGTGGAATTGCTGGGTCATATGGAAGCTCCATTTTTAGTTGTTTGAGAAATCGCCATACAGCTTTCCATAGAGGATGGACCAGTTTGCAGTCCCTCCAACAGTGTAGGAGTATTCTTTTTTCTCCACATCCTCACCAACATTTGTTGTTTTCTGTTTTTTTTTAATGTGTGCCATTCTTGTTGGTGTAAGGTGGTATCTCATTGTGGTTTTTATTTGCATTTCCCTGATTATGAGTAATGTTGAACATTTTTTCATATGCCTGTTTGCCATTTGCATTTCTTCTTTGGAGAAATGTCTTTTAAGTTCTTCTACCCATTTTTTCTGAGCTGTGTTTTAAAGATGTTTATTGGTTAGTAAAGTAGACAGTGGGGAGAAGGATAATCTAGACAGGACAAAACTTATGCAAGATTGTAAAGAACCACAAGTAGTTTAATATGGCTGTAATACAGGAAGTATGATGTATGGGAATATTGAGAATAGTTGTTGAAGCAGAAAGAGAAGATTGCATGGTGGACAAATTATGTTTTGCCCTGTCAGCAAGTAGGAGTCTTAGGTGGGGAGGGGAATGGAGAACATAGTGTGACAAGAAGGAATTTTTATTTTAGAAAAATATATCTAGCAGCATAAAATGAGATTGGAGGGGAGTTCAAGAAGAAAGGAAGATTTAGGAAGTTACTGTAATCCAGGAAAAGATTATGAGGACCTAGACTAAAGCAAGCACTGGTAAGAAAGGGAAATAAGTGACAAGGATATGATGAGTGCAGAATGGTGTGTTGGTAGAGATGTCAGGCAGGGGTGGGGGTTAAGGAAGGGCAAACATCAACCATAACTTCCAGGTAACTGGATCAGTGGTTGTGATAGATTGAATGGTGTGAATCCCTAAATTCATATGTTAAAACCCAACATCCAATGTGATAGTATCAGGAGGAGGGGCCTTTGGTAGGTGAGTATGTCCTAAAGGTAGAACCTTCATAAATCGGGAGTAGGCCCGTACAAAAGAGACCACAGAGAACTCTACCACCCCTTCCAATATGTGAAGACACTATGAAAGATTTGTATAAATCAGGAATTGGGCCTCCCTGGTGGCGCAAAGGGTTAAGTCTCAGCACTATGAAGCTATCAGCAGGCTCTGCAGCAAGAGTTTGATCAGGCCAGGGAGCTTCCCCCATGGTATAGCAGACCTCTCCTGTCTCACCTGCTGCTCCCCTCAGCAGTGTATTTCAGTCAATCTGCCTGTTCTGCTCCCCACTCTGTCGCTGGTGAATCCCCCCACTCTTCTGGTCTAAACCCCAGCTCTTGTATGCATAAATAAATGAATCTTAAAAACAAAAACAACAACAAAAAACCAGGAATGGAGCCCACACCAGATTCGAGATTTGCTGGTGTCTTGATCTTGGACTTCCCAGTCTCCCAAACTGTGAAGAATAAATTTCTGTTATTTATAAGTCACTCAGTTTATGGTAATCTGTTATAGCAGCCCAAATAGACTAAACCAGTGGTGATGTCCATTACCACTACTCTTCATTTTGTATGAACCTTTTTTAAAGTTTGCCTTCAGAGAGAATTTTATAAATAGAATTTTAAAAGTTGAGGCTTATATTCATTTAAATATTTATAAATATTGGCAAATATTTATAGACAGCTTAATTTCAGTGATTAATACTTGTATCAATACAAAGTTGAAGGTTGCAAACTCATTGTGGACACAAAGCATACATACATGAGATTCTAAGACAGTTTGTTAAACAAGACTGTGTGGGATGAATTATCAAAATGCAATGAATATTAAAATATTTTTTAATACTGCTGTTTTTGAGAATGAAATAAAATATTAATTAAGAGATCATTTAAACTCATTTTAAACTCCTTTTAAAATGCCAACGGTAAAACAAACAAGCACAGATGCACCCTTGTTATTGTAGACAATTAAAACTAAGTCATTATACTAACACTACAGAAAGGATAGAATTGTATTGTTTTATAGAGTAAAAGAATTTTTATGATGGAAGGGATATTAACCATCATTTAAGTCAAGTGATTTCCCACCATGGAAATCTAGGGAAGAAGTGATGGTTATGGTTTCTCCCTTGAGCTTTTAAATGAAAATTAAAGTCCTAGGATGTGTTAGTGACTTTTATTATCTAAATAATAGGGCCTAAATAAGACCTCAAAAAATAAAAATGTAGGACAAACTTCACATGAAACTATGGAGACAGAATGGACTATTTTGCTTAAAATAGCACACCTATATTTAGGAGCTTTTAGTCTGGCATGACCTTGACATTAAGTCAACATGCTAGTTTTAAACCCCATCCTCTACCCTTTGTATCTAACTATTGAGTGGGCTTGACTGCTTTGTTACAGCAATATAAAAATTGAATGCAAATTACATATTTCTACCTAGGGATTTTAAACATTAATCTTGGTCTCTCTGGGCAGCAACTCTTTTTGAGTGTGTATTTAATATACTACACAATCTACAATAATATTTGTCACCACTTCTGTGATTAAGCAAGGAATATGCCTGTTCTGAGTTCTGGTCTGGGGTTAGGAGATTCCTGGCCTAATCTCAAGTCTGTCAGTTATTAGCTGAGTGACTAAAGTCCCTCTTTGATTCTCTCTTCCATCATCTGTAACAGTAAGAGATTAGACTAGAACAGTGGTTCTTAACCTGACTATACTGTAAAGTTAACTGAGAATACCTTTGCAGGCTTCATTTTCAGAATTCCCATTTAATTGGCCTGTGTTGGGCTGGTATTGGTTTTTGGGAAAGGGTCCTGAATTTATTGTAATGTGCACTCAGGGTTGAGACACCTAAACCACAAAGATCTCTTGAAAAACTTATTGTATAATGTAATGTAGACCGGCCGAGTGACTAACACTGTGTGTCTTAAGGAATGTCAGAGACTATCTTTAATGAAAAGAATACAAATTGCAACACACAAAATTACATGTGAAAGAGGATATTTATTTAGAAATCACAACAAACTATACATTTAAAGAAGCTGTCAGTGAAAAAAACCTGAGCACTTTATTAAAAAAGAAAATGATCTTAGTGTCTTAATCCTGTGTTTGAAGTTCTATTTCTCTAAGAGTGGTTAGGCATGATGAAACTTTACTCAGTCAATAAGAAGAGCAGTATGTACTTTAATAAACTAAAGAAATTACACTTGAGGATGTCATGAGATCAGTTTCTGGGTGACAATGGGAAACCTAACAAACAGGGAGACTTCACACTGACACAGCATCTGTGAGGCCCAGAGGCAAAGGCTCCCCAGGTTGTTTGGAGGATTCTATCTTTCAAATCCAAAGAGACAAAGTTTCTTTAAGATCTTTACTTTCTCGATCTGTATACTTTGATTTTTTACAAGCTTTCGAAATTAAAAAATACTTAAAGAAATTCAACTTCTTGGCGGGCCTCCGTGGTGGCATAGGGATTAAGTCTTAGCACTGTCACTGCTGCTGCCTGAGTTCCATGCCTGCCCAGGGAGCTGACCCACATAAGGCAGAGCGGACCTCTCCTCTCTCCCTCTGCTCCCCTCAGCAGTGTATTTCAGTGGGTCTGCTGCTCTGCTCCCCACTGTCTCTGGCGAATCCTCTCAGTCCCTGTACCTCTGGCCTGCAGGTCAGTTCTTCTATTCATAAATAAATAAATAAATCTTAAAAAATTCAACCTCTTAAAAATTGAAAAACAAGACAAAACAAATCCCCCCGAAAAGAAACAAAGTTTCAGATAACATTTATGTGATTACATTATAATATTCAATTTTGTCAAATTTTCTTTTCCTTGTTTCCCGTATCTCTTAGTTATTAAATTTGAATTTTTGAGCACTCAGTAGTTCCCTTTAAATAGAATACAAATGTTAAAAGAGCTGACAAATACTGTAGATAGACAAATAACAGAAATGCAAGATAATGTTTTTATTAATTAACTACCAAACAGCTTTGATACTTTTTCCCCCCCTTGTTTCCTTTCTGTATACTCCTTGCTGCTTCCTTTAACAGCATTTTTGTCATATTTTCTGTAGAGAAAAAAAGAACAGATTCCATTATATGTGAGCTATAAGTTTTGGTAGGATTCTTGCTCTTGGTGCTCGTGATGTTTAATTTTCTGTGTCCAACTTGACTGAACCATGGGGGTGCTAGACATTTTGGCCAAACAATATTCTGGATGTATCTGTGAGGGTGTTTCCAAATGAGATTAACATTAAATTTTTTTTTCCTTTATAGAGGTGACATTGGTTTACAACACTGTAAATTATTTAGGGGAACAGATTCACACCTCCTCAGATATATGTGAGATTAATATTCGAATGGTAGCCTGAATAAGGTAGATTCTTTTCCCAAAGTAGGTGAGCCTTACCCAATCCACAAGACCTGAAAAGAACAAAAAGGCTGGGCAACAGGGAACTCTTTATGCCTGACAATTTGAGCTGCAACATGGTGTTTCCTGCATTTTGATTGAAGTGAAAATTTGGCTTTTCCTTGGGCTTACACCTATTGGCTGTTGGCTTCAGACTGGGTCTTTAGCTTGTTGACTGTAGATTTGGGGACTTCTCAGCCTTCATAACTGCATGAATCTCTCTCTCTCTCTCTCTCTCTCTCTCTCTCTCTCTCTCGCTCTCTCTCATATCAGGTTTCTCTGGACAGCCCTCACTAACACAGTTTACTCACACATTCTCTGTGAGCTGGCAGGCACAATGTCACAGATGACCTCTGGCACCACTGCCTTTGCGCCTGGTTTTGAGTGAGTAGTTGTAGAGTGTTTGAGGTATATTTCTGGATACCCTCTTTGTTCTGGAGCACCTACTCATAAGTGTGTGTGACTGTAACTGTGAATCAGAAAACTATACACACTCAATGATTCCCCAGTCCTATTTCCCCTTAGCTGGAACCCACAAATGCCCTTGGCAATTCCAGTGTCAACTTTAATTTTAAAAGAATAGGTTTATTAGGAAAAAGAGAGAGACACCTTTAAGATACAGGTAAGCAGAGAGCTTCCACTGCTGCTTTGCAAAGGGAAAATTTTTGTGAGAAGAAATGCCTGCATAGTCACAGGTTGGCAGGAGAGCTGCTGGTTCCTAAATAATATAAAGTAATGTGATTTAAATGCTCATTCCTCCTAATTCCCCCCTCAAATATAAATTAGATGGGAACGTATAAAAATGAATATGTGATGGTATATGGGTGAATTGGTGGTGGAAATTCTATGGGGACTACACCTGAGAAAAGAAAGCAAACACTGTAATAAAATAAAAAAAAAGAACAATGATGTAAAATATAAATAAATAAATTATTAAAAAATGACTGTGCACACTAAGGGTAACAACTAAAATCACTTACCTATGCATCGTAAAGAGAATTCCATTGTCTAGAAGGAGAACTAAGTCTGAATTCTGAGTAAGGTTTTGGATCTTGTGCAGAATTTTGTATTGACAGAGCAAAATTGTACAGGCTCTAAATACAGTCTAAGAACATACAGTATAAACTAAATGTATAAATTGACTTTATATGTATAAATAGACTTTAAATGTATAAAACTTGACTTTAGGTCATTAGAGTCTTAAAACAAGGTCAATTCAACCAAAGGGAGAAATGGTGATATGATTGTTTGAAGCATGCTTGTTCTACCAGAGGCATTCCACCAAGCTATTGAGTTATTGCAGTGTTTATTGCTAGCTTGCAAGATTCATTTACCAGAAGTTTCTTTTGCAAGATTTGTAGTTGTAAGAATTCTGGCAGGGTGGCCTCCCCGGTGCTGCAAGGGGTTAAGTCAGGTGGCCTCCCCAGTGCTGCAAGGGGTTAAATCTCAGCACTATGAAGCTACTGCAGCCACTGCAGCATGAGTTGGATCCCCAGCCGGGAGCTTCCCGTATGGCGAAGCAAACCTCTCCTGTCTTGCCCGCTGCTCCCCTCAGCAGTGTATTTTGGTATATCCGCCTGTTCTGCTCCCCACTCTGTCTCTGGTGAATCCTCTCACCACCCCCCCACCTCTGGCCTACACCCCAACTCTTGTATGAATAAATAAATAAATCTTTAAAAAAAGAAAAGAATTCTGTCAGGAAGTGAAATGGTGATGTGCTTTGCTCATTGTTAGGTGCTTTGACTGTCTTCCTTGCAGGAAGATGAAGGGTAACTCAATGAGGAATGTCTAGCAGTGATAAGTTTGATTACATATATATATTTTTATTTTATATATATTTTACCTCATTCTTTCTTTTTGTACAATGCAGGCTTTCTCCTTTCACATGTAGACCCCAGTACAATTCCCATCACCAATTCACTGTGCACCGTCACCATAGTCCCTTGTGTTCTTCCCTCCCCTGTTTTAATCCCTCTCCCTCCCCCTCCTCAGCAGAGTATCTCTGATTAATAGTTACCTGTTAATTGTTTTTTAAATTTATTGTAATTATTTTTTTTTCCCGATCCCTTATTTGATTCCCCTACATTCCTCCTATAAGTGAAACCGTCTGATATTTTTCTTTTCCCTTCTAGCTTATTTCACTGAGCATACTCTACAAGGGAAACATTTTAGAGTCTCTTTTGATGAATGCTGTCCCTTTCAAAAAGGGATCTTTTCAATGCTAACCATTGCTTCCAATATTGTCATTACTGCCCAAACTTTTTGTGGAAACTTTTGGAAAAAAGTTCAGGTCTTAGTGCAGTCTTTTGAATATAATCAGTGGTTGAAACTATCAGAATTTGGGGTTAGAATATATTCGTTGGAGACTAATATAATACAATACAATACAACACAACACAACATATAATATAATATAATATAATATAATATAATATAATATAATATAATATAATATTGTCCATAAATAGTATAACAAGATCCACTAAATGTCTTTTTGTCAAAGCAAAGTATGACTATAAAATACCAGTTTTCTCCTGTGATTGACAAACTAGTTCTGAAGGCAATTTTGTGGCAGGTACAGTGGATGGGTTCAAAGTTTTGCATGCTTTCTTATATAGAAGAGGCTGGGAAACAATGATCTACATTTCCTCGACCCTTTTTCCAGCTGGGTGCTCAGATATGGTTGGTTTTTCCAAACAGAGGGACATTGGCAAGAGGTGTGGAAGGAGAAGGGAGCCATGGGAGGCGATGACCAGGCAGATGAGTCTTCCTTTGGGAAGACTGGGTGGAGCTATTTGGTTCTTCTGGGACATTTGTAAGTGAGGTCCAGGTTCTGGCCCTTAACATTAGAAATGCCAAGTAACTTGAGTTGGCAACACTGGTTCTTGTCAGGATGGTCCTCTTCCTTGTATTGTTGCTGGCTCTATAATGCCCAAATCTTCTTCCCTGACTTTCTGGAGATTCCATAAGGTGGCTAATATTCCTGAAAAATTTCTTGCTACTTCAACTAGCAATGACAGATTTGCTTGTCTGACTGATACAAACTCCAAATGAACAATAGAAGCATTGCTGGAATAAGTGTGGAGCCTCCCAAGACAGCAGCTTGGAAACAAAAAAACTCATCTGAAAAATTGATTTTGGTATTGATTTAATGTTTTCCCAATTTCTTTAGTTAGGTTATATACTGGGGAACTAGTAGTTCTCAGGAACAATTCCAACAAAGCTTTTTGCTGTCTTTTAAGAAAGTTCATTTTTATTCTACAAAGATGATGCAAAATGCTTGGAATTAGGGATTCTATAGATTCTGTCCTCATAATAGGTTGGAGCACAGGTAATTGCTAATGAAGCTTCACTAGAGACAGGGAATTCTGGGTATTAGCTCTTGTTCTCTGGTAAACTGGTTTACCTAATGTTTTATGCACATCCATTATATTACATCCATATGATTCACCTGAATTCAGGTATTCAGAGATACCTAAAACTGTTTCTGTTATTTTTATTTTCTTTAGTCTTTGTGGTTACTGAATATAAACAAATCTCCAATGATGCTGCTTGACTTATTGATGGGTTAGGTGTGGTGCCCTGTAAGCTCTATTGAGTACTGTCTCTGACTTAGCAGTTTCACATGTGCCATTCACAATGAAAAGAGACTCAACTTTCGGTTCTTGTGGGTTAATTATCTATAACTAAAATGATCTATCTCTGGGTTTGAAGACTTTGGAAATCATCTCTTCCAACTCTACATGTTTGTAAATCATTTCTACCATATCCTAGTTACAGGGCTGCTCTAACAAAATATCTCACACAGAATGGCTATAAAGTGATAACTTTATTGTCTCACAGACTAGAAGTATGAATGAAGATGCTGGCAGTGTTAGTTCCTCCCGGGGTCTGTCAGGCAAGGTTCTTTGATGGCTTCTTTCCTTGTTTCTGGTGGATCTTTGACTTGTGGCAGCATAGCCCCATTCTTCACAGGACATTTTTGCTGTATGCATCTGTCTCCAAATTTTCCTCTTTTATAAAGACACCAATTATATTGGCATAGGGCAAAACTTAATGACTTCATGTTCTGTACAGTTCTGAAAACAGAACCCAAGGTCTTCCATTGTTTAAACATTTTTAATCCATTCACACTTTTAGTCTTTCTACTCCCTGCTAGCACCACCCCACCCCATTCATTCTCTCCTGTTGAGCTCCCTGATGCTGGCCCTCTTCTGTTTCTACTTCCAGACCAATTCTCTACTTTTCTGTAGGCTGTTCTATGCCCTGGAGGCTGTCTTGTATGGATTGCCTCAATGGCTGCTTTGCTCTTGGCTTCCAGTGGGGTAAACCAGCAGGAGATTCGAGGCAGGCAAAGGAGTGAGACCTGAGACTGTGTTTATTCTCTCGGTTTTCTACCTGCAGTGCCATAGCCAGTTGACCTTGTCCCTCTACTGAAGCTTGCATCTCTCATCTCGTGACTTGCTCTGTATCATTCTTTCTGTCCAGCTTTGGAAAGCTGCTCCCTCTTCATGCCTCTTCTGGTCTGGTATAGTAATAGTGTCTCACTCTTACTATCCCTAGGGCACTGCACATCCCTCACAGTTTCCCCACACCTCACCCCATCTTGGGCAATAGCCACCTCAAATTTTATTCAATGGATTTGCCAACTTTTTTCATTGGAAACTTGACTGGTACGTCTCCCTCTCCTACATCCATTTTCCAAATGTGGTTAGTTTCAGTTATTGAGAAAAAATATGAATTTGTAATCCATGCTACAGGAAGAATGAATGATAGCAAAATCCCTCAGGTTCATTTGATGGAAACAGTCATGTGATAAAGTGAAGGGATTAACTGTGGTAGAACTAACTCCCTCACCCCTCCCAATGCCCTTCTAAATCAAATATACATTCCTGTGCATGGAAATGACATCAGATAAAAGTGCTTCTTAAACTTTTCAACAAAATGGGCCTGGTTGACTCCTAGGGAGTCTAGGATGACAGTAACCTTAAGTAACCTTAAGCAAACATCACATTTCTTTAACGTGTCCTGTTTTATTTTAAAAATATATCTGAGTATGTCTTTCTATCCCAAATATGTCTGCATGTCATATTATTTTAAAAATATAATGAAATTGACTTTCTAGGAAGATGCCCCCTGTTTATCATGTAATTTTGCTACTGGCAGGCAGCCCAGTACCTGTTCCTGGGGATACACAGCCCCAGTCTGGGAATTTGAAATGAGGAGAAGTGGGACACATTGATAATGTTACCACGTGTTTATTGGAGTCTGCCACATAGATTATTCCAGATCTATATCATCTTATGTACTTTAGAATCTTAGCGGAAGTTCTAAGGCATGGGAATAATGTATTTCAATTCTTTATCAGCAGGGCATATCTACTTGAATTTTTTTCCTTTTAAAATGACTTACTTGTGGATTAAATTAGTTTGATGTAAAGTGCTTTTATTTTTTAATAGGTCCTAATCACAGTATTTTTTTTCTACAGATCATTGTAACATTTCTCATGCATTAAAATGCCGTATGAGAGCACAGTCCCTGATTAACAGGCACCATGGGGTTTTTCCTTAGGTCATCTCCTTTCATCTTATTCTGAAAAGTGAATCAGGAAAGCTTTTTTTTTAAAAAGATTTATTTATTTATGCATGCAGTGCTGGGGTGTAAGCCAGAGGTAGGGGGTTAAGAGGATTCACCAGAGACAGAGTAGGGAGCAGAACGACTGAAGTACACTGCTGAGGGGAGCAGAGGCGAGACAGGAGAGGTCTGTTGCACCATGTGGGAAGCTCCCTGGCTGGGTGTGGAACTGTGCTGCAGTGGCTCTGGATAGCTTTATAGTGCTGCGACTTAACCCGTTAGTTGAGCCCCCAGGGAGGCCCTGAATCAGGAAAGCTTCTAACTACTTTTTCCTATGGTCCGAAATGCTTAGAATCCTGAAGATTCTTGAAGAATAAACTTTAAAATAAATTATAATTAATTACTACTATTAAATATTTAATTTTGTAATGACCTTATGTTCTCTTAATTGCCTCCTTAAAAATTCTATCACCAGGGCCTCCCTGGTGGTGCAAGGGGTTAAGTCTTAGCACTATCAAGCTATTGGCAGCCACTGCAGCTGCATCCTGGCCAGGGAGCTGACCCACATGGGGCAGCAGATCTCTCCTATCTCCCCTCAGCAGTGTATTTCAGTGATCCACCTGTTCTGCTCCCCACTCTGTGTCCAGTGAATCCTCTCACCTCTCCCCGGCACCTCTGGCCTGCATCCCAGCTCTTGTATGCATAAATAAATAAATCTTTTTTAAAAAAGAATTCTATCATAAAATACAGTCACGTTCTGAGTGATGGGAGTTAGGGCTTCCATATATGAATCTTGGAGGGGATATAATTCAGTCCACAATAGTATTTAAATGGAAGTCTAAGGCTCATAGTGTAGTTCGTCAACTTGTACCATAGTTTTGATTCTAAAATACTGAGAGTGGAGGAGAAACAAACCTAGTTTCCTTGAAAACTAGAATGGAAGAAGTACTAGAGGGTGCGAAAACCCATGGTCTTATTGTGTGCTGTAAGAGAAAGGAGAGAGGAGGGAACGATTAATTATTTTGCACCCACTACTATGTCACGCCCCATCAGAAGGCCAGTGGATCATATACGGAGACATACAATGAGACTGGGTCAGAGGAATATGTAAACTGTTCACTACCTAAAGATGTCGCAACCTTTCTAACTGTCAGCTTTTTCTATCAAATGTGGATAAGAGCACCCAGCTCAGCCTCTAGTAAAAGCAAACACAAAACGCACAGGAGATGTAATCTCCAGCATGTGTTAACTGTTGTTACATACACATTCATTTCAGTTCGGTGATCAAAAAGCTGAAATTCAGACAGGTTGGGTCACCTCCTTGATATCGCACAATGTCCAGCCTACATGTTTAACATGTCTGTACAGTTCCAGGATCTTACACCAATTGTGGTAAAAAGGTCTTAGTAGGACTTAAAACTTATTCAAACTTAGTGTGACTAAGTTTGAATCTTGTTTCCACTGCTGACCTGCTGTGGGTCTTTGGCTCAATTACCCAATCTCTTTCTCAACTCTTTCCTTCTTGATGAAATGGGGATAATGATGTGTACTTTTGGGGGCTTGTAAGTAACAGAGACCATATATGCCAAGTTGCTGCAGGTGGTACGTCACTGTACCATGTCATCTTTCATTGACATTGTCACCAACTGCCAAGGAAACGTTGGGAAAATTACCTTCCTTGTGTTACATTTTCTTCATTTTTAAGATTGAGGTAGAAATGGCAGGACAGGAATTGCTTTAAATCAGGGCATCTCAGACTAGAGGCTTATATGGACAAGGTAGGTAACTGCAGGCCTTGAACTCAATGTGACAAATGCCAAATTTCAAGAATCCAGAAATGTGGGTCATTCATTTGAAATTTCCCAATTTAAAAATTAGTTTGGGTTCTAATTTTGAAACACACACACACACACACACACACACACACACACACACACACACACACACACACTCTTGTGGTTTTCACCACTAACCTGATATATAGCCAGGTTGCTTTTGACTTATTTTTAGCTAAATAATGCCTAAGGTTCCTCTAATTGAAACTCATCAGCTCCCATGTCATTAAACAAGAGTTTCATATTTAATCTTCACTTATCAGAACCAAGATCATGGTTCAGTCTTTGACCTGCACAATTCTAATTGCTCTGTGAGTAGTTTTTCTACCTACAGTTTCTCTCCCATGCCAATCCCATCCACCTTGTCCTGTCTTTGTAAAGTTATGCTAATTGTATAACTGCTGGTTTTAGAAACTGTTGATGACTTCCCATTGCTATAGAAAGTCTTAACTTCTTAGTCAGAGGTGACCAGCTTTCCTATCTTACTTTCTTCATGAGCTTTAAGTTTCCCAACATTCTTGAGATGTCGTGCCCCAAAGTGCTGCTGTTTCTCTCTCTCTCCGGGTGATGTTCTGTCTCAGAAGCCACTGACCCAAACACACAGGTGAAAATTCTGTTTATGCTTCAGGGTTAAACTCCTCATGGGTAAGGTACCCTCTATGGGCTTTGTACCTAGAAAAGGTGCAAAGAAAAAAAATCAGTATCTTTTTTTTTTATTTTCATCATTTAAATGGCTTAAATGTTACGTATTATAATTAGTTCCATATATGCAGAAGCTTCCTCTTTGAGGAACAAACTTATTTTATTAAATTACGAATTATGCAAGAGTTTATCTTATGTATTTAGCACTTTTTTGAATTATTTTATTTTATTTTTGTTATTCATATCTTTTACATTATTGTGTGTTCCCCATAAGTTACCCACCACCTGTTCACCCGTGAAGCCATCACCATAGTCCCCCGTGCTCCCCTATTCCCCCGTCTTGAGCCCTACTCCTTCCCTGCTGAATGTCGCATTCTTATTTGGCTCCCCTGTATTCCTGTTATAAGTGAAGCCCTTTCAGTACTTTTCTCTTTCTTTCTGGCTTATTTCACTGATCATAATCCCTTCTAGTTCCATCCATGTTGCTGTGAATTGCATGTGTTTGTCTTTTTTGAATGCTGAATAGTATTCCATTGTGTATATGTCCCACATCTTCTTTATCCAGTCATGTATTTTTGGGCATCTGGGTTGTCTCCATACCTTAACTATTGTAAACAGTGCTGCAATAAACATGTGGGTGCATGTATCCTTTTGGATTAGTGTTTTTGTGTCCTTTGGGTAGATTCCCAGAAATGGTATTGCCAGGTCATATGGAAGCTCCATTTCTAGGAGTTTGAGGAAACACCGTACAGCTTTCCATAGTGGTTGGATCAATTTGCATTCCCACCAGCAGTGTAGGAGAGTTCCTTTTTCTCCATATCCTCGCCAACATTTGTTGTTACCTGTTTTTTTAATGTGCGCCATTCTCACTGGTGTGAGGTGGTATCTCATTGTGGTTTTAATTTGCATTTCCCTGATTATAAGTGATGTTGAACATTTTTTCATAAACCTGTTGGCCATTTCCTTTTCTTCTTTGGAGAAGTGTCTTTTTAGCTCTTCTGCCCATTTTTTGACTGGATTGTTGATTTTGTTTTTGTTGAGTTGTGTGCGTTCTTTGTAGATTTTTGTTATCAGTCCTTTATCAGTTGTATTGTGTGCAAAGATCTTTCCCAATTAGTAGGGTGTCTGTTTGTTTTGATTATTATCTCGTTTGCTGTACAGAAGCTTTTTAGTTTGATGTAGTCCCAGCTGTTTATCTTTTCTTTTATTTCCTTTGCTATGAGGGAAGTGCTTTTAAAGATTTTGCTGAGATGTATGTCATGTAGAGTTCTGCCTATATTTTCTTCTGTAAACTTTATGGTTTGAGGTCTTATCTCCAGGTCTTTTATCCATTTTGAGTTGGTTTTTGTGCATGGTGTGAGGTAGTAGTCTAGCTTCATTTTTTTTGCATGTAGCAATCCAGTTTTCCCAACACCATTTATTGAACAAGCTAACCTTGTTCCATTGCATATTCTTTGCTCCTTTGTCAAAGATTAGTTGTCCATAAATATGTGGATTTATTTCTGGGTTTTCTATTCGATTCCATTGGTCTGTGTGTCTGTTTTTGCTCCCGTACCATGCTGTTTTAATTATTATGGCTTTGTAGTATAGTTTGAAATCAGGGAATGTAATCCCTCCATTTATGTTCTTTTTAATCAGGAGAGCTTTAGCTATTCAAGGTTTTCTGTGGTTCCATATGAATTTCATCAATATCCGTTCTATTTCATTGAAGACTGTCATTGAGATTTTTATCAAAATAGCATTGAATCTGTAGATTGCTTTTGGTAGGGTGGCCATTTTGATGATGTTAATTCTTCTAATCCATGAGCAGGGGATGTCTTTCCAAAAAATCAGTATCTTGAAGTCTAAATTGTAGGAGACTAATACTGTTGTGTGTTAGTGGCATATAAAGGGGATCATATTAGTTTTCCAATAGCTTGAATTGCTTTGTGCATTCTCAATTTTTCTTCTTTGTGACATACATGAAAGATATTGATACAACATTTTCTAAGGCTACTACAGAACTTTCCAGGGCTTCAAACATTTTTTTCCTAAGGAGTACTCTATCTCTTTAGGAAAGACTAAAGGATGAAATAGCACAAAGAGAAAATGCATCTTTTAATTTACCTATACATCTTTAATTTCTACTTGGAGCACACATCATTTCCCCCTTTAGCATTTAAAATTCATTGTGGGCCTAAAATGAGCTAATTTTCACAATAGTTCTTTTCTGTTGGAAAAGTCACATTTTTCTCTGGTATGAACTTTCACCACGAAAGCCAACTAAATGAAAGAAATAAGCTGGCCATGCTTGGATGCATTTCCATTGCATACATGCCCATCAGCCTGGCCATTCTTCAGTCTAGGCAAACTAAATTTAGATTCTTATAGCTCTAATTTTCACAAAGGGAATGGCATAAGATAATTCATCTATCATTTAAATCTCAGCCCTTGATGACAGGTTTTGCAGCCCCCAGATGGAACACTAAATCCTTTAAAATCACTTCCCAATGGTTCAAGTGTTACATTCTATTTGTCCTGAGTCATTTTGTATTCATTAGTTACAACAAAAGAAATAGAACAATTGTCAATGTATCACTGACATCCAAAGAGAAAGGAATGTAAAAGTCGTTGCAGAAGTCAAAGCTACTAGTAGTAACTAAAAATAACATGGTTGTTTGCAGGGGATTCTTGGAGTTTTTACTGCCATCAGATGATTAAAAAAAAAAAAGTCATCAGCAACAAAAAAGTTTAGTAGAGAAGGAAATTTGAGTGAACCTTGTAAAGAACGTTCCCCAAGTATTTTATATTAAAGAGACCATATTTGAAAAGCAGGCACCTCTGAGCTCCAGATCATTCTGTAGAGGAGGGATGGTTCCCTTTTTTACAATTAAAATAGTTCTACTATGCCATGCTTATGACTCGGGATCTCAGAAAGCCAGGTTTGATTTTGTCTTTCTTTCACAGGACTGGCTCTGGGGGAATGAGGTCAGGTTCGGTGACTGCCACCCACTAGCTGTTTCCCAGCCCTCGCATGGAATGTGGTCAGAGGCTGGCAGCACTGTTCTGAAGGACGGGTTCATGGTCAGCTTGTGATGCTCACGTTCCTTAGTCCAGGGGAGGAATGCAGGAAGGCTTGGGAGGAGTCAGGAGTTGGGAGTAAAACCACAAACGAGTGAATGGAAGGCTAGGTAGTCCTGTAAAAACCAGAATCCTAGTCATTATAGAGGTCATGGCCCCCTAGGGTGACTGGTCTTATATTTTTATTTAAAAGCTATACAGCTCCATCCTTTAATCTCCTTAAATATTTACTACTCTAAACACATGCTTCATCTCAATCAGTTGATGAGTTCCTAAGAGTTATGTAAGGCACAACCAGGTGAAAATTTAGTGAGGTTGGTAGGAGCATAGGTTTTGGGACATGACTCGTCAGGTTTTGCATCTCTGTCCACATTTTCTAAGCCAATTAACTTAGAGTAAGTTGATGATCATTTTTCAGCCCCAACTTCCTCTTCTCTAAAGGGGATGGGTAATATATACCTGAGAGTGAAGATGAGATAATGTATGTAAAATATGTAATCAATCCTAATATGACAAACAGGAGGGATAATCATAGTTTAACTTTTGTAAATACTTGGCAGGTGGTGGGTTTTCTCATAATAAAGAAATTCCTATGATTGAAAGATAAAAAATTAAAGAAAACAGATGAGAACACCAAATATTGGACCCTAAATGACTTATGATGCTTTATTGGTTTGACTATAATTTCCCAGTTAGGGAGCTAGTCCTAGAGAAGTGTGTAGCTTGCATGAAATAAAAGATTCTGGACCCCATTCCCCCCCACCCCCAATTTTCCAACAATTAGAGAGAAAAAGGCAATAAAAATGAATACAACAGACAGCAAGGAATGTTTATAACCATGGCGGCACTTAGTGACCACCAAGTTTGGACCAGGTCCTGTTCTAGGTATTCGCATATGTTAGCTCATTTACTGCTTACAACCCTGTGAATTAGATACTATGATTAACCCCACCTTGGAAACTGAGGCAAAGATGTTTAATAAATTGTCCAAGGACATACAGTCAAAAATTGCAGAGCCAGAATTAAATGCAGGCAGAGAATCTTCTTTTCCTCTCTTTAATCATCAAAGCATAGTGCTATTGTCTAATTGTCAGCATTTTTCCCTTCCACCATTACAAAATAATGGTATATCTTACAAGTAGGGAATCCTCTTATGATAAATTTGTAGAAGTGAAGCCTAAGCATCCAATACAAAGATGAAATATATTAGTTTGCTAGGGAGTCCTAGTTCTTATTCACTCTGCTTTCTCTGTTCCAGAGGTGATACCAACTTGTAGAAGAGTGTTGGGAAAATGAGGAATAGGACTGCCATCCAGAAGGCAGTCTGATCTTCACTAACATCACTTATAGGTTTCATATAGTTTTCTGAGCTTTAGCTCTTTTAGATAAATGCAAGGAAATAACCTATGATTTTCCTATCTATTTTGAGGTGGGGTGCTCACACAACAATAACTGTGTTGTTTTATATCATCTTGTTTATATTATTCTTTAAGCTCTGGGACAAGATTGCCACCTTCAGATAACCCCTAAAACATGAATCTTTCCAGTTATCTAGGGATTCAGAAGCATGTTCTCAGATAAGAGATGGAAAAACAGAAGGTAGAAAGGAGAGAGAAATTCCAGCTTTCTTTTGGCTTTGCTCTCTTGATGGAGACTTTGCAAAATCTACAGATAGTTCAGGGTATCCATGCAGTGGGTCCTAAAAGGAACTTCTGCTGCAGAGAAGCAAACTGAGTTAGAGAGCGATACCCCAAATGGTGGATAGGTGGGTCATAAATCCTAAGCTGACTATCTAGTGTATGGATTTTGGCCAGTGAGGGATAGAGAAATCACTCTGGGCTTTTAAGTTGAAAGGGATTCACTAAGTTACTTGTTTTAAAAAATCTCTGGAAGGGTTAGAAAATGGGTCTCTAGATCTTGTGAGTAGGAATGACTCTTAGAATATGCCAGATCTCTCCTGTCAGACAAACTGGAACACCTGCCTCAATCGGAGTGAGGGATCAAAGGCCTTCATTGGTCTCTTAACTTCGAGATAACCTGCTGTGGCTGGATCCAGAAAGCAGCAAAAGCTACAACTGCCTCTCAAAGTCTTGAAACTGTACATGGGACAAGTGAATACTAAAACAGAAAATGTGTCTCCAGCATGTCTTATGCTTGCTGTCATAAGATAGCCAGAAAGTATGTGGCCTATAACACATTCCAACTCCATAAACTGAAAGGGAGTTTGACAGGAATGCATCAATCTTGTCCAGAACTGGATCTGCAAGAGTGTCTAGGAAATGTAGTTTTCTTATAAGACTCTGCCATTGGAGAAGGAACAGAAATGCAGGAACGGCACACTGAGTGCCAGTCAACCACAGGTAACACAGTTTCATGTTATCCCTTTTATTTATTTTCCTTTGTTAGCATTTAGGCACAAGGAAAGGTGTGTTTACAAGCTCAGGCTTTGATCCTGTAGAGTGTAAGGGAAGCTAATATCTGGGTCAGAATGTCCAAGTTGGGGGGCAGGGGTCTGTCAAGAACTGTGTAGGGTCCAGGATTTTACCATTTCCTGACATGGTAGCCTGCTACTCTTTAATAGATACAGGGGGAGAAGAGATTCCAGAGTGAGGGACAAAAGATATTATTACTCATGGCAAAGGCAGTGAGCTAAGTATCAGTGTTACCTGTTCTAGGTCTCCGTGCCTGTGAGTTTCTGTGGGATGATGCAGAGATTTCATCATGGACACCTGCACACACAGTTATAGGAGAGGAACATTGAGCTTGGGGCTGTTCCAGCATCAGCAGATGCAAGTCTGAGGGAAACAGGACTCCTCACCCAAGGTTGCTGGCTGCAGGCATAACCCTGAGAAACAGCCTGGGTGAAGAGTGGTCAGGGCCTGGCACACTCACAAAGACTGAGAGTTGCTGAGGATTTCTCCTCTCTCCTTCCTTTCTCTTTCTGTCTTCCCTCCTTCCTTTCTCAGGTCCAGGTGGCAGCGGTGGTAATTATGGAAACCTTTCAAGGGAATGTGAATCTTTGGGGACAAGTTTCTTCTCTTCACAGGGAATCCTAATGGATTCCTTTGGAGTATCTGGTTTTCTTTTATGAAGGGAAGTGAGTGACAGTTTCTAGAAGGTCCTGACTGAGAGATTCTTGTCTTCTTGTCATGGTTATTTCCTAGAGGTGCTGCCCAACCGCTTTGTTCCTCTTGGGTGACAAGTGTCCAAGGAGTCAGAGTACTGTGGTTTCTTGGGCTGGGGACTTGCAGTCCTAGAACAGCCACAGCTGGTTCCACGTGACTTGAGCCCTGCAGGATCCTCAAACCCTAGGGTGGAGGGCTCACCTGATCTGTTCCTTTTCTGTTGTGCCCACTTGAAATTTAGTTCTAAGTAAGGCTATATATGCCAAGTTCTGTTAAGAATCTACCTTATAGTGGTGCAACGGGTTAAGTCGCAGCACTGTGAAGCTATCCGCAGCCACTGCAACATGAGTTCAATACCCTGCCAGGGAGATTCCCACATGGCGCAGCAGACCTCTCCTGCCTCGCCCGCTGCTCCCCTCAGCAGTGTATTTCAGTAGATCTGCCTGTTTTGCTCCCTACTTTGTCTCTGGTGAATCCTCTCACCCCCCCCCCCACACCTCTAGCCTACACCCCAGCTTGTATGCTTAAATAAATAAATCTTTAAAAAAAAGAATTTACCTTATAATCTCATAGTGAACTATACTGTAATATATATTTGAAAGTTGCTAAGAGAGGAGACCTTAAAATTTCTCATCACAAGAAAAAACAATTATAAATTTGGATGGTCAAAAATGTTAAATAGGTTTCTAGCAGTGAACAGTTTGCAATATACACAAGTTTCAAATCATTATATTGTACAGATAAGACTAACACAATGCCACATGTTGATTACATTTCAATAGAAAATAGATTTTAAAAAAAGAAAGAAAAAATTGAGGAAGTCAAATCATAAACTACTTTTTTTGGAATCAAGAATAGAGAAACAATATAATTTGTCACAAAGGTTAATTATCTGGGGCCTCCCTGGTGGCACAGCGGGTTAAGTCTCAGCACTATGAAGCTATTCACAGCCACTGTAGCATGAGTTCGATCCCTGGCCAGGGAGTTTTCCACATGGCACAGCAGACCTCTCCTGTCTCGCCTGCTGCTCCCCTCAGCAGTGTACTTCAGTAGATTCACCTGTTCTGCTCCCCACTCTGTCTCTGGTGAATCCTCTTGATGGAGGAGATATAACGCCATTTTCTAACTCAAGTTTAGAACCAGACAAGGAAGTGGGGGTAGAAGTTATTAACATAACCATGAGCACTATCCCTAGGTACCAGCACCCGAGTTACAAAGCATAAGTAGGAGCCAGACTGCAGTCTAGGGGCAAAGATATGGAGATTGAGCCCATTGTAGAATCTGGTCTTTTTTCTAATTCTAGTTAGCCAGCAAACAGGAACCTTCCTCAAAGATGAGCCCCTCTCAACTGAAAGAAATATATATCAGTGCCATCCGTGCAAGAATTCGGGGCAGTCATTTCTCTGCCCACCTTTGCCTATGCAGGTGCTTTCCTTTACAGACTCTGTCACTCTGCAGGGCAGCGGCCTGCCTGCCCGCCCATGACCTGCGTGATGCAGGCCTCTCTTAGCAAACCTGCCCCCTCAGCAGGGCAACTCTTTCTGCCCGCTTGTGTCTGTACAAGTGTCCTATACGTTCTTGTCCTAATAAACCTGTTCTTTAAGTATAAGTCTCTGTCTCATGGAGAAACTCGCTGCGTGCCGCCAAAGGGAGCTCTGGTGAAACCTTTCCCAGAGTAAACCCAAGGACCCCGCTCTGCTCTCAAATCTATCGACTCTAAAAACGACATCATATCTAAAAAACGACATCACAAAGATCAGTGCTGAAGGAGGCACACCTGGCCTTTTCTATGAAAGAAAAAGCAGAAGAAATGTCTCCTGCTAAATATTTTCTTCTTGTTTTCTATATGGGTAGCTAATTGCTTCTTTTACATTTTGTCTGTAAATCATGGTCTTTCTGTTAGTGGCAATAAAATAAAACCTATTGGTTTTTAGAGCTGTTTCTAGTTTAACTATGGTAATTGACCGTGAATAAACACAGTGTGTGCCAGGGACACGATTATTTGACTTTCAGCAGGGAAGCCCTCTGCTGGCACCTGATGTAACAGATTGAGTTTGCTATAGAACAACTGATGTCTGGGGCTGGGGCTGAAATGAGAGAAGAGGCCAAAATACTTGGAAGGATGTGGTAGGAAGAAGATCAATTCTGTTTGGATCCAAAAAAAGCTCACAGGAGTATTCAGGTCTAGGAAATGCCACTATCTTTGTCTGCCTTGGCCGCGGTAGGGTACTAAACTTTGGGAATGGCTGATAATTGGAGTCATATTTCCTGTTTGTGGAAAAATAATGGTGGATTTGATGGAGATCTCCATAGGAGGGGACAATGGAAGGAAATGGGGACATAAATGTCTTTGCCCTGTTTGATTGGTTAATTGGCAACTGCCAGAAAATCAGTGCTGTTTCAACATGGACTTTAAGCACACACTAACTGTTCTGTGGAGTCTTTTGGCCTGTTTTGCTCTTTAAATATCAACATTAGATATGTTGCTTGTTAGACTAGAGTAAAATGAAAACAGATACAAAGTGCTTTGAGATGTTAGTTAGGATGCTATACAATTATAAGGGAGAGCATATAATCAGAATTAAGAGTATGGACATTTAGGTTACTTGTGCTCATATTCTCCACAAACTCACCGTGCACCTTTAGCAAGTTATTTAATCTCTCTATTCTTCATTCATCACATCTGAATTAGGCCAGAGTCAGACAAAGTAGCTTATCCATGGCAGTGATGGCTGTTGCAGTACTGTAGAAGAACAACTTTCTTCCCTCCATAAAAGTGCAACAGTGTCCTCCTACTGGCTACACCTAATGTAGTCTTTTCAGTTGTCATCTTATTTGACTTCTCTTTTATGCATCTGATCACTCCCTTCTTAAAGTTTTCTGCTTCTCTGGCTTCTGTTGTGGGTATGCTAATCCTAAACGGCCTGTTCAGCCACCATTTTTATTACCTATGGTTCTGTATTCCTATACAAGGTCAGAACTGCCCAGGCAATCACTTATAGGAGCCCAACCCTGCAAGGTGCCTTTCAAGTCAATCAAGAACAGAAAGCTTGATCACCCTGGGAAGGGAATGTATGCCAGGAATGCCTGGGGTCCATTGACTGCTGTATAACAATGGACCCCAGAAACTAATCAGCAGTCAGCCTTGTTGATAAGATTGAAACCATCGCTGGGGATCCAGGGCTTGATTTCAATTACAATGCCGATTCATCAAGCAGAAGAGAAGTGCCTGAGGGGGCAGACTCAAGACCCCTGAAACTATAAATGACATAGCACATTTTCTAGTTTCAATGCTCCCTTTTCTCTTTGTCCTCCTTCCCCTTACAAATAATGCTGGACAATTCTTCTATCAATAAAAAGGCCAGGATCTTGCTCTTCGAGAGCATCCTGCTTTATATAGCTTGCTCCACTACTCTGTCAGTCCAGTGTTGTCAACGCTACATTCTGTGACACTCTTTTTGGGTTCTTTGCATACTTCTCTGACCATTGCTTTTAATTTTTCTTCTCTTCTTGGATCATGGTGTCCCCAGGGCCCTGTCTTTAGCCTTCCTCTTCTCAGTTTGCTCAGTCTTCCTTCATTATCCCAGGCCTCTATAGGGCTGATGACACAAATTATATTCCTAGTGCAAACTTTCTGTGCTCACGTATCCATGGCTTATGTACATGTGCACTTGGATGTACCAAAGACATTTCACAGTCAATGTATCTAAAACAAGAACCATCTTTCTCCCAGAAGCATGTTCTCTTCCTGTTTTTTTAAAGGCCATCTAGTCACCCAAGTGTGAAACTTGAGAGACATACTACTTTGGCTCATTTTTTAATCGCTACCTTCTCAATGTATTTCAATCAGTTCCTTTCCTCTATGCCTTTCATTGCTGCCTCAGAGATGCCCAACTTGTCTCCATAATCACAGTGTACCTTCACCTCACTCACCACTGTCAGAAGCAGCTTTCTGGCAAGCAAGTCAGAATGTCACTGGCCCTTCAGCTGACAGAACCCTTTCTACTCTGCCACCCCAGCCGTCCAGGTCTCTGCCCCATTCCTGCACTCTCCCTGCAACTCTTCTACCTGTTCACTTGCAAACCCCCACGCTATTGCACTTGCCTTTCCTTCTGGCTTGCAGTGAAGGGCTAATAGATTAATGGACATTAGGTTTTCCAGTAGCACTTTGTATAGAATTTACTACGTCTTTTTAGGCTGCTTACAGGTGGATTCCTTCTATCAAATAGGGTTTCTCAGCAAGGGATCCTGTTTTGTTCATCACTGATTCCCAGAACCTACTCTGGTTCCTGAGACATTGCGGTAGTCCGAGGCATTAAAGAAAAATGAACAGAAATAACTGCTTTATTCAAAGTGGGCTCGCTCCTCAGCAGTGGATATTTTGAAAGACCTGCACCTCCGGGGCTGCAGGCTCCTCGCCCTCCCCCACCGCAGAGGGTGAAGGCTTGCAGCTTTCGGGTTGGGCTGGGCTGCTGCCCCTGCGCCTGCGCCCTCTGCTGCTCTGCTCCCGGTGCGTCTCTGCGCGCGTGTGTCTGTTTGGGGAGGCTTGGGTGACAGGCAGGGAGCCGGGGGAAGAGTTCAGCCTGAGTCACAGTCTCATTCACTGATTTCTCGGCGGCTAGACCGAGGCTGCTTCCCCAGGAGGTACTCAACCACTCCTGTTTTTCCACCGTCCCCACCTCCCGCCGCTCCACTCTCAGCCAGACTAACCGACAGACTCACGAGTGAGTAGCGGCTGCTTATGTGCTCCCGTAGCGCGGCAGATGACTCTGTGTGTGTGTGTGTGTGTGTGTGTGTGTGTGTGTGTGTGAGAGAGAGAGAGAGAGAGAGGAGAGAGACTGTGTGTGTGTGTGTGTGTGTGTGTATGTACACACGTGTGCACTCGCGCTCGTGCGTTTGCAGGAGGGTGTCCCTGGGATTCCTCGCCTGCTCTGAGAGCTTTCCGCTGGGATCCGTGTGTCTATCCGAGTCTGTACCGCGGTGCGGGTGCGGCTCGAACGCCCCCTGCGCGGTAAGCGAGTTTGCCGGGATTCCCCAGCTCAGCGCGCCACCGCGGGTGGGGTTCCCCGGAAGGCTCCTGGGCAGGGAGGCGACGGGGAAGCCCGGGCTGTGAGCTTCTGGCAGGCCGGGAATGTGGGAGCGGGTCTGACCGAGGCGAGGGAGACGCAGGAGCCGCTGCTCCCGGCCGCCTGCCTCTCTGCCTTTCTTATCCTTCCTCCTTTCTTTTCCTCAGCAGCATCACAAAAACGCGCCGTATACTGAAACCTAATGCAGTCAAGTCCAGCTCTTTTCTCCCACCTGGTGCACGTCTCCCTCCCCCCCACCCCCAGCCAACCCGCTAGAAGTATGGAGAGGGAGATTAGGGGCGGGGGTTCACCCCGGGGACACACCTGTTTTCTGCTATCTCTGAATGCAAGCTGGGTGCGGGATGGCACGAGGGGTTCCGACACATACACACCGGGTGTGTGTGCTCGCGCACGCGCTCGCGCACCCCAGTTCCACACTCGCGGGTTGCTCTCAATGTAAATAGAACACCTCCCTGCCCGTCCGCTTGTGCCAAGTCGGCACCGTGGGCTCCTGGCGCGCTCTGTGACAGCGTGCCGGCTTCTCTTTGTTTGATTGTAGCTTCCCCACCCCTCCGCAAAGCAAATTGATTTTCAGTTTTGCTTGACGCTGCGCGCTGGGACTTTGTGTGGGCCGCAGCCTCGAATGCCCCTGGTATTTGTAATTGAATAGTTCTTACGGGCGGGGGTGTGTGTGAGTGTTATTTTTAGTGTTGGGAATAAAGGGACAAGCATGTTGACCTTTTTTGCTGCTGCCTTGGGCTTTGAAAACGTATCTTTAATTGATGAAGCAGACGGATTCACTTCGCAGTCGCACACACGTGCCTGAGCACAAGTGTGTACACACATTTCTATACACCTAGCCTCCCCCTTTTCTTTTCCTTTTAACTTTTGGGACCGAGAATGCATTGTGTGTTTGTTAAAAAACAAAACAAAACAAAAAACTTTTCCTTTGTTCTTTTGGGCATTTTCTATTTTGAGTAATGGAGTAGGAGTACCAAAAGGTGGCAATTAGTTCACTCGAATAAAAGACTGCCTCTGAGTCAGAGCTACCAGGTTGATAATTATTAACATATAAAAGCAGATGTGCTGTTTAAGGCAAAAGGGGCGGGGCGTGGGCAGGTCGGCGGTAGACAATGAGGGAGGGTCTCAGCCGACCAACTGCTGGTTATTGTTTCAGCGCTGGAGGCTGCACTCGGCAACCGCCTCCTGTGGGGCTTAGCTTTCCGCCTATTCCTCGGTCCTTCTCGTGACCGTCCGGGTCACCCAGCCCTGACCCCTAGGGCGGCGGGACGCCGGGACGCCAACTCCAGCAGCAGCCGCCCTTCGCTGACCGCACTCTTTCTGCTTTGCAGGTTGGCAGATTTGCGCTCGAGGGTGTCGCAAGCAGAGGCGGCGAGGACAGGGCGCGTCTCGTTCAGCCAGCTCGGCGGGATGCAGTGCGGACAGTAGCGCTAAGCTTCCCGCGGCTGGGCACCGGGAGTACTCGCTTCGGGCAGCCGTCGGTGCGGCGGTAGAGGGGATGCTCCTGGGACGCGCAGGGCTCCTGCAGCGAGCTATCGCCCGGAGGTGGACGTCAAGCAGGGCTCATCGCAGGACCGCGCGGACCGCTGCCCCCCGGGGCAAGCGGCTGCGGACCCTCGGGGCCAAGTCATCAATCAGGATGCCCTGGGCGCCTCCCTGCTAGTGAGGATGCTCTGCTGCGCGGCTCTGCAGCCCCAGTCCCGGTTCCTGGTGGACACGACTGCATGGGCCTGGTTTTGGCCCCTCGTGCCAGTGGGTGAAAAAGTGAGTTTAGCGATCGAATTCGAATTCTAAAAGCCATGGACCAAGGAAGTGGGCTGCAACCCCAGGCGGGAGAGCAGTTGAAAGCAGCCGCCACAATAGGAGCTGTCCAAAAGAAATGCCAACCAGAGACCTTTAGGTCCAAGAGTTTACCCGTACTAAATAGCGCCTCCTGCCCGCCAGAACCGAGTCCCACGAGTGTAGACACCAAGCTAAACTGTACAGAATCTTTGGGCCACCAGGAATCGAAGCAAAGCCCTAACAGTTCGACTCCCAGCGCTTCTGCCCTGTCCACTTCAGCAGAGATGGCAGGGCTAGCTGACTGTAACCACAGGGTGGACGTCAGTAAAACCGTGTCGATATCTTCCGCTTTGGCCACGCTCCAAGGCAGAAGATGCCTCTATGTGGTTCTCACTGATTCCCGTTGCTTCCTCGTCTGCATGTGCTTTCTTACTTTCATCCAGGCGTTAATGGTCTCTGGATACCTGAGCAGTGTCATCACTACCATCGAAAGGCGCTACAGTCTGAAGAGTTCTGAGTCGGGGCTGCTGGTCAGCTGCTTTGACATCGGGAGCCTGGTGGTGGTGGTGTTTGTCAGCTATTTCGGGGGCCGGGGTCGGCGGCCCCTGTGGCTGGCGGTAGGTGGACTTTTCATAGCCATTGGGGCTGCCCTTTTTGCTTTACCTCACTTCATCTCACCACCCTACCAGATTCAAGAGTTGAACGCCTCGGCCTCCAATGATGGCCTGTGTCAGACTGGCAACTCCAGGGCGACTTTGGAGCCTCCTGCCTGCCTGAAGGACTCGGGAGGAAATAATCACTGGGTCTATGTGGCTTTATTCATTTGTGCACAGATTCTCATTGGAATGGGCTCCACACCAATTTATACCCTGGGACCAACCTACTTAGATGACAATGTCAAGAAAGAAAATGCATCCTTATACCTAGGTAAGTCTCGCCTGTCTAATCAGATAAGTGAACTGAAAAATGAAAAGGAAATGCATTCTTTTACATTTCCTTGGAGATTTCGCCTACCCTTCTTCCCCACACATATTTAAGCATTGAGTTTTAATTTACCTGTTAGCTTTAGCATAGTGTATTTTTAGTTTGGGAAAGAAAGAAATAGTTGAGAGTTCTTTGAACTTATTTTGAGACTCACACTTCACATTTGCTTTTCCCAAGTCATAAACATTTAAGTGTGGGGTAGTACTTCTCTATTTTGCTGCCTACCTTTGGGAAAGCATTAATTGATCCAGTTTCTCTTCTAATAGTTATACAACTGAAAGGCTTCTGGGTGGAACAGAAGTACCTGGTGTGTGGAGTGAAGTTTTGGATATTTTCTACTTTCATCTATTGCTGTTTCTCATTCCTGTCCTTCACATCAGGGCTCATGGATTGCCAAGACTACATACAACATACTTTATTGCCTCCATACCTGTATTTCTTTTTTATCACCTGTGTCACGATTTAAAAAGAAAACAACCTTGAGTGATATCAAATGACTAGGTTATCTTTACACAGAAGCAACATCGCAAATTGTAAAGTTTGTCCAAAGCTATTTCTGTTGATCGTTGAAGACCCTCAATTATGTGCACATGGGAGAAGAATCATTACTATTTTCTGAAAAGCTGTGACTTTTGGATTTGGTTGACTTGTATGAGTCATCTCCAGTGGACAGGGGGTGCCTGGGCCAATTACAGGGTGCTCATGTGGGGCCAGATACTCATGTGAATAGGATAATTTAGTTACTAGAGCTGTGTGACTGTCAATATTTCCCTCTACTAGCTGTCTACTCAAAACTAAACTTCTTAGGAATGGGTTTGAACTTTGAAAAGTATAAATAGTAGTCATACTGGATGAAAGTTTTGCTTTTCTACATTTCTCTACTAACGTCCAACTAAAAAAGATAAAAAGCTAAAATGGCAAAAAACTAAATACTAGGTAAATTTACAATTTATTAGCCATGTGCTGATAGAAACTTTGTGGGAATAACAAGGTTTCAAAGGATAGTGAAATGATACCCAATTAGTAAAGCTATGCTTTTTCCTCAGTATAGCTACTGTCAACAGAAGCTGTCACGCAGGTGTCTGAATCATTTGTAGTCTCCAGTAACTGGCCCAAATGGATTAGGACAAGAGGTTTAGAATTTATTTTTCTTATTAAATACAAAAGAAAGAAATTTTCATTCAGAGCAGAGAGGAATGGCTTGCTTGCTACAATGTCTCCTTGTTTTCAAATATTAAGACAGATTTTTAAACACACAGAAAACTTCAAATAATAGGGCAATGAATACCAGTCTTTCACCACCTAGACTCAATAGTGGTTCATTTTTCATAATTGCTTTATCAACCTGTGAGCATGTATTATGTATGTAATATATATGTTTTGGACAAGGGACTAAGTCCTTTGAAAGTAACGGCAGACCCGCTTAGCATGCATCTTCTAAAACAAAGGGCTTTCTTTTACATAGCTGCAAGAAATTTAACATCCTAAGAAAATAAACGGCTATTCTGTTAAATATCATCAAATATCTAGCCCATATCCAAGTTGCCTGAATTGTCCCCTCAGAGTTTTTGTATAACATTTTTTTTCAAACAGGAGCCAATCAAGATTCACTTGTAAAAAGGCTATGAGCCTTTCTAGCCTATTTATAATCTATGATGGTGCCTCACCATTTTTTCTTTTTCGATTTCATAGACTTTTTGAAGGGACATGATTAATTGATTTATGGAATCTACCACATTGGGGATTTATTTGATTTTTTTCCCTGATAATGTCACTTATGTTGTTTCTTCATTCCCTGCATTTCTTATATACCAAAAGTTGAGTGTAAAAGTTTGATTAGGTTCAGACAAAAGTTATCTAGTCAGGCTACTTCTTAGGCAACACTGTGCATTTTATTTTATTTTATTTATTTATTTTTTTTTACAATTTCTTCAAGATTTATTTATTTATTTTTTATAATATATATTTTTATTGTTATTTATGTCTTTTACATTTTGCATTCCCCTTGGGTAGCCCACCACCAATTCACCCGTGATCCATCTCCATGGTCCCTTGTGTTCTTTTCTATTCCATTTTGTGCCCTTTCCCTTCCCTCCCTCCGGCTCCTTCCACTGTGCATTTTATATTACTCACATCTGACTATTAATTAGTGATGTTAAGTTTAATCACTTGGTGGATTGGGTGATTGCAGATTGTTCTACTGTAAACATATTCTCCTCCCTTTGAAAACATAAGTAATTGTTACAGTGATACCTTGACTCTGTATAAACATCCCAACTTTTTTTTTTTGTATTCTTGTTGATAATTTTCCTCATTTATTACTAAGAGCACTAAGATTTAACTTTTTTGGAAGTTATTGCCCACCAAAAACAACCATGCATTGTAGATTCATCTTAGGTGGTGAGCACTGTATTACCAAAGGGAAACCAAAAATGAAACATCACCCCCACAGCTGAGGAACTCTCAGTGTGATGAATAAATACAGACAATTCTAGGTAGGAACTGACATGTACAAAGGGAGGAAAAATAGACAGAGGGTGTTTGTTTCCCCCACCCCTTCTTTTTCTCCTTTGCTTCTTCCTTTAGATATTGATTAATAATTGATTTTATTTGGAGAGGATTTTGATGCATGCATTAGGACAATTTTTATGGACAACTCATAAGAATTCTGGCTATATTAATTGGATTTCAGTAAAAGCTATGTGTGAACACCAGGAATCTGGCACGTCATATTTAATGTTCTAAGATAGGAATTGTTCTCCCTGTTTCATGGATGAGAAGACTGAGGCTCAAAGAAGTTAAATGATTTGCTGAAGTGCTTCAAATCCATGCTTGTCTGACCCCAGAACCTGAGCTATCCTTCCTACTTTGTGTTCTTTGACAAGAGAATTTGATAGCCAATTGAGACTAAAGGATTTGCCATACTCAGCAGAGTTCTGAGAAAGTGCAGAAGGATTCAGAGTTGGCCGAAAGTCATCAGAACATGATCAAAACAAGATCATTCTCTGTTGAAAGCAGGTTTTATAGATTACCTTTGTACAAATTCAAATTCAAGAGGCTGCTATATTCTTAGAACATGATAGTGTTAACCTATTATGATGTGGAATTTTCCTAATAAATAACTGTTTCATTAGTTTTATTATTTTTTTTTACAAATCTATTCTTCCATATTACCCACCTCAGTTTTAAATTTGTCAGTCTTTCAGCTTCTCATCAAATCACAGACAAACAAAACAAAACAAGACAAAAAACAGGTAGTAGGTTAGTAATTTCAGGCAGAAACAAATATCTCAATGTTAAAGCTATTTAAATGGCATACAAACATCTATCTTCATCTTTTGAAAATTTGATATTAGCATTCTGGGCAATTTTAACTATAGAAGAGGTGTGGTCTTAGCTGAGATATGGCAGACTTTGTATCCACCAAATACACTAACTCTGTAAGGAGATTGGTTTAATGTTGACCTGGAACGTAAAGGAACCTTTTAGACACTAAGAAGCAAGGTTAGCAACTAGACCATGATTTGTAATTGTATCTTGAGGCTTGAGGAAATGTGTTCTTTTGGGGGGCAAGAAATTCATGAACTAACAGAGAAATGAGAAAGAATAGCTAATCAGGTGGGACAAGAAAAAAAATGTAGTTCTAGAACAGAAAACCCAACACTCCGACTGGGTCTTAGGATCAGTAATGATTGACATGGGCCGGGCTTTGACCAGGCTATGTGGGTGCAACCTTTCTACCCGCCTGATGTCAACCCTGACTTCACAGCACAGAGGAGGGGTAGAGTCTTAGAAAGTGCCCCCATGAGAATGCAGAAGAGCTTTATCTTAGTCTGGCTTTACCAAGTACCGATTGTAATACTTTACATATATATTTAAAGATTTATTCATTTATTCTGGGGTATAGACCAGAGGTGTGTGGAGGTGCTGTGAGAGGCTTCACCAGAGAGAGTGGGGCGCAGAACAGGCAGATAGACTAATATACACTGCTGAGAGGAGCAGCTGCTGAGCCAGGAAAGGCCTACTGTGCCATGTGGGTCAGCTCCCTGGTCTGGGATAGAACTTGTGCTTTAGTTGCTGCTGATAGCTTCATAGTGCTGAGACTTAACCCCTGTGCCACCAGGGAGGTTTCCCAACTGTAAAACTTTAGAAAATCCCCTTAACTTCTAGTCTCTGTTTCCACTGTAATATTTTGAGGACCCATTGGGATTATGTGTGCAAGAATTTTGCCAGCTCTAAGCGAACATACTCTGCTCTATTATAGCAGAAATCAGAATGGGCAGAATGGGGAGTGGGAAATATGTTACCTTTTATGAGTATGCAAACCCTGAAACGTTTTTATAATATTTAAAAGGAAAGAAGCATTGAGAAGGAAATTAGAACATTGTATAGGCAATCTCTCCTTAGAAACGTTGCACAGGAATATCTTGGTAAGTGTTTCAGTGATGTTCCAACCTGATTAATTGAATTTTCTAAGAACCCACAGTTTTATCTCCAGGGAATGCCAACCTTTGTTGACCATTTTTCTTTAATGTATTAACATTTATATAATATAACATAACGAAAGCTCTTTTGAAGTTGGAGAGGCCTGTGGTGTCCCAGTTACACCAGTCAGTCTTTATTTACCCATATAGACTGTAGCAGAACATTTGATGAATAAGAACCAGTTTCAGTACATACTCAGAATATTCCTATTGTAACAGTAAATGCCTGGTGGCTGCTGCTTTTTTTTTTTTCCCTCAGTCTTTTAAAAGAAATGAATTTAAAATTAGTTAAATTGGTTCTATTTCATCAAGATTTTGTATGAATATTATATATGTGTAGACACACATATATTATTATGTATTTGTTCTCTTTTTGAGCTATATTGCTCTTTCTGAGTATGAAAAGTCTGAAACATTTTTTAATTGAAGTAGCATTTCATTATAACAATATCTAAGATTTAGTTATGCATCATTAAAAATCAATATCTATATATAAAACATGAAGTTTACCACTGAAAGTCCATCTTTTTGTTTTTTTAATAGCTGAGTACTACTCCATTGTGTATATAGACCAAATCTTGTTTATCATCTGTTGGTGGCACTTAAGTTGTTACCAGCTTTTGACTATTGTAAGTAATGCTGCCATAAATGTGGAGGTACCTGTATCTCTTCAAATTAGAATTTTATAGTTTTCCAGTAAATACCCAGAAATAAGATAACTGAATTGTATGAAATTTCTATTTCTCATTTTTTCGAGCAATCACCATACTGCCTTCCACACTGTCTGCACCAACTTACATTCCCACCAATAGTGTACAGGGGTTCCTCTCTTTCTACATCCTCTCCAACACTTGCTATTTCTTGTCTTTTGGATAATAGCCATTTTCACAGGTGTGAGGTGATATCACATGGTAAACATCTTTTTTTATCATAGGGGAAAAAAAAGAAATAACTTCTTAGAAACTTCGTAAAGAAAAATCTTGATCACATTTTAACAGTATTCTATAGAGTAATTTATATCTCCATATAATATTTTATTTATAGTAATAAAAGCAAACACACATACAGAGCTTCCAGATCAGTGTTTTCTAGACCATCTAACCAAGTGTATCGGTGGCTCTAACAATTTAGGTGTTTATCATTTTGATCAACAACCTGTGGGGGGAGTCAGTCAAGGGCTGGTAAAGCCTTGGGTGGTACCCGCTCCCCTCTCTTCCTTCTGGCTCTTTGCAATGGCTACTGTATCTCAGGGGTCACAGCCTGTTTCTCACAGAAGGGGAAAGTGAAGGAAGCAGCCTCTGCTTCTTCTCAAGTACATCCTGTTCACTAGAACAGTCCATTGGCCACTTCCAGCAAATGAGATTTGGGGAAGGTCAGTTTTAGCATTTTCAATCTAAATCAGAGAGGAAGGCGAGTGAGATGAGGTGGAGTGAGTACTGAGCGGCCTCTTGAAATGCAGGACTTCCCCTCCCCCCATCAGTATTAGTAATCCAAATGCCTTGTGGCCCTAGTTTTTCTGATCTGTTTGTTGGTATTTTGAAAGAGTCCAATAAATAATCCTGTTTCCCCTCACTTGAGTTCTGAGTTAATTGAAAAATAAGTCTAAGGAAAAAGCACAAGGGGAGCAAATACCACTTTTTAAAACAAAAAGCAAGGTTGACGAATGTGGCACATCTTTGTGCAAATGGACTTTCTAATAACCCAATGTCAAGTAAATTTACCCCTTCAATCACAGGCAATGCTGGCCCCCATCAGGGTGGCATCCCCATGTCCCCCTGTGTGGGCGAGGTCAGGGGTTGCATAGGTTGGACATACGCCAACATGGAGTAAGCCAGAATTTTCACTTCCCTTGTGCATACTCACTCTCTGGAGTCAAAAAAGGGTTGTTGAGCTGAGTATCTCAGTTTACTTTCAAATCCAATCACATCAATCCCTCCCCCTTTTCTGGGGAGGAACAGTGATGGGGGGAGGGGGAAGCCAATGGAAATACACACTGTCCTTTAAGACTGATGTTTTATTCGGCTTTAGTTGTGCTTGTCTTGTTGACAAATGTGTTCATCTTTGTAAGCCACAGAAAATCCTTTTGGGATGTAGACTCTATATAAGTCATGAATACATTAAAAAATAATCTCCACTAAAAACAAACATGAGGGAGAATGTTGATTGAGAGATTTAAGGAAATGATCCAGGATACATAGAGAAATAACTAGAATGGATGTAGTGTCCAGAGTGAGGACAGCTTAATATCTGCGACCTGTCGCAGTTCTTGTAGGATGTTAGTGAGTTTCACATATACCTGGGACAGAATGTGTATAGCCTCTGTATTCTTAGCAATTATTGAATTTATATCAGCTTCCTGGTGGTTACTTTTGGCCTCTAAGTGAAACTCATCAGTATACAATGCTAAGAAACAGACTTAAGATTCTAACTGAAAAGCAAAAGGGTTTACTACCTGACAGGAAAAGAAGGTTGGGTGTGCATTGATTTGTTCAGTCCACCTGCAGATTAGTAGTATTTACAGTAAAGCTTTCAAGCTGATTTTATTGACCTCTTCCCTCACAGGGTCATGAATTCTGTTATGTATGTGGTCCAAAACAGTTCTGTAGATGAGTGGACAAGAGGATGTGGCATATAAACACAATGGAATACTACTTAGCCATAAAAAAGAAGTGTTGCCATTTGTGACAACATGATTGAAACTGGAAGGGATTATGCTAAGTGAAGTAAGTCAGGAGAAAAACAAATACTGGGTGGTTTCATGCATATGTGGGCCATAAAGAAAAAAAGCAAAGGAACAGACACAACTATACCAAAACAAACCCTAGAAATCTGACTGCAAAATTGAGGCTACCAGAAGGGGAGGGTCCAAGTGGACTATGGTGGAGAATCAAGGGTGCTTTAATAGTTGGTGTGGTATGGTAACATCAGAAGAGGTATGAGTCCCTATCCCTAGATAACATACAGTATTGTAAATAAACATTAATACAAATAATTTAGTATTAAAAAAAAAAGAAGCCAAAAATGGTCCTTCTGAAACTTTAACATATGAGTGCATCACTGGGGAACCCTGTCAAAATTCAGATTCTGCTCTGTTAGAGGTGTGATCAGAGATTCTGCATTTATCACATCCTCCCATTGAGGGTCCCATTGAGGGGCAGAAGGACTATATTTAGAGCAAGAAGAGTCTAAAGACCACAGATCTTTGACTCTTTACACAGGTGGGCAGTCTCTCTTGGGAATTGGGGGTAGAGTCACTGTGTGGTAAAACCAGCTGCTGATTGAAGTTCTACTTCCTCAGTAAGAACCCACCATCTCTTACTGCATTTTCAAAAGCGAGATGTCAGTTTTGAGTAGTTCATAGACCGTAGCTGCTTTTGTAAAATTTCGTGATTGTGTGCCATTGTGATCAGCACTGAGCTCAGTGGAAGAAAGTGACTTTGGACAAATGGTGCTCATGTTGATATTGACCAAGGGAAGCACCACTGTATTCATGCCGCTCACCACCCTGATGACTCGGTACTGACAGATTTCTCAGTTTGGCGGAACTCAGTATATCAGAGGTTAAGTTTGTTGAGTTTGCAACCCCCGGTAAGCTCACCTTATACGGCTCTTTGGTGGGTGGAAAAACACTGCTTTTTAATTTTTCAACAATCTAGTAAATTTAGCAGTGAATTGGGTGTTTGATGACAGACAAATATAAGATTTGGGCATATTGGAAGTGGTTATGTAAAGTGAGGATCCTTTGCAAAAGGCGGTCAAACAAAAAAAAGGGCTAAACCGAACTGGTTGGCTGAGTTGTCTCTAGTAGATAGTTGAGCTAGGATATGTCCTAAAGATCATTTTATTTAGCCCCCTTTGTGAAAATGAACATTTGACAGGCAAAGAAACCCAGACTGCAAGGATTTGCACTACGGAAAACAACATGACAGTTTCTCGAAAAATTAAAAATAATTGTCGTGTGCGCCTGCAGTCCCACCTCTGGGTATACAGCCAACAGAACTAAAAGCAGGAACTCAAAGAGATATTTGTGTTGCTGTTCATACCAGCATTATGCACAATAGCCAAGAAGTGGAAGCAATCCAAGTGCCATCGAAGGATGAACAGCTATAAAAACATGGTGTATGTATATAATAGGATATTATTCAGCCTTAAAGAGGAAAGAAATTGTAATACTTTCATCTACAGCCTGGATGAATCTCAAGGACATTATGCTAAGTGAAATAAGCCAGTGACAAAAAGACAAATATTGTATGATTCCTTTAAAATTCTAAGAGTAGCCAGAAACTTTTATTTTTTTTTAAAAAGATTTATTTATTTATGCATGCGAGAGCTGGGGTGTAGGCAAGAGGTGAGAGGGTGGTGAGAGGATTCACCAGAGAGAGTGGGGAGCAGAACAGAAAGATCAACTGAAATACACTGCTGAGGGGAGCAGCAGGCGAGGCAGGAGAGGTCTGCTGTGTCATGTGTGAAGCTCCCTGGCTGGGGATGGGGATCGAACTCATGCTGTAGTGGCTGCGGATCACTTCATAGTGCTGAGACTTAACCCCTTGGGCCACCAGGAAGGCCGTAGCCAGAAACTTTTAAAAACATAATTAATTTTTATTTTTTAGATAATTTTTTTCTTTTAATTGTCGTAGCCAGATTCTTAGAGACTGAAAGGACATGGTAGTTTTCAGGGGCTAGGAGGAAGGAGGAATGGGGAGTGTTGATGGGTAGAGAATTTAGAGTTTGCATGATGAAAATTCTGGAGATTTTTTTTGCATAACAGTGTGAATATACTTAGCACTGCTGACCTGTACACTTTGGTTGTTAAAGTAAAAAAGATTGAAGAATTTGTCTGAGTCATACATCCAACTAGTACAGAGTCTAAATTGATTATTTATAGATTGTAAACCTACCTGTATGAAAATAAATTACTGCTATGTAAGTGAAATTGAGGACAAGCTCTTGGATATAGCGTCATTTCTCTCCAGACTACAACCTTCTGACACATATAGATGAACAAGTGCCTCGACTTCCACTGTGACTTTTTTTCAAGTATATGGCAATTTCAAGTCATTCCTTTTGGGTATAACTTTAAAAAAAAAGAATAGGGAGTTTGGGAAAGAAAACTTTGGGGCTAAGTAGATTTGAAAGTAGGCATTTTGAAATGAAACCTTCAGAGAGAGAAATGAAAGTGAAGATACATGCCTGGGTGTTTGATTGTCCTAGAGTGTCTTACGGGGAAAGAGACTGGAATATTTGGAAATGGAGACTGTGGGTCCATGTTGATGTGGTTCTGCTGTGTTGGGAGCTCCTGCAGGACCTAGTGATCTCACCCTATGTTCTCCCCATTCTAGAGAAAAAAGGGAGGTGAATTCCCTGGCCGCCTGGTGCTTCTCCTGAACCATTTACAGTGCTCAGCTGTTGTACATTCTAAGTCTCAGTTCCCTATCGAAAACTGCATAGGTTACAGGTGGTTCTCAATTTGGGGTAATTCTTCTCACCCCCAACTGTAATATCTGGAGTCATTGTTTGATTTCTCAACTTGGAGGGGGCCCACTGGCCTTTGGTAGTATTTTGGTCAGTGCATGGGACAGGTCCCTTCAACAAAGAATTATCTTACTAAGAATTGCTATTGTTATGATGGAAATTTTTTTTATCTTAAACATTCAAATTACTCAGTATCTTGTGTTTTTTATATTTTGGAACTAGAAGTAGAAATCACTAGGTGATAGAATCTGAAAGCATGATCATTTGAGCAGAGGAGACTGACGAAAAATCTGTCTTCAAGCAAGAAAAGGAGAGGAAATATAAACTGATAGTGCACCCCCTTGCTACACCATTTTTTGTTAGATACCACAGTATCTGTACTATATTGTAAAGTTTAGGACAAGCTATAATATACTATAGTAGAGTATTTCTAGTGGCTGTAAAAATAGGAAGGTTTCCATGGTTTTAAAATAAACTTATACTGTGGCTGTAGTTCCCATTAATTCAAGGAAACTTAAAGAGAAAAAACCAGAAAGAAGCTTAATAATATTAAACTACTAAAGAAAATTTTAACCACAGAGATTTTCTGGGCCATATTTTTGGAGTTGGAAATAGTGTAGAGATATCTGCCATTTTTGCTCCCCACTCTGTCTCTTGTGAATCCTCTCACAGCCTTGAAGAGGGAATGTTGTGTGAGAGTGTGTACACGCTAAGAGGACTGGCATGACATTTCCCTCTGAATCTGAGTTCTGTTTTAGTGGTGCTTGCTTTAGTAAAGAAAACATCAAGATGAAGAATTCTGGAGAGTCACAAAGCAATTGATGAGCATTCTAAAGCACAGTTCATCAGCCAAACAATTGAACTTTAAAAGGAGATGGAGAATAAACTTAATGAGAGATTATAAAATCTAGAATTTCTTTTGAAAGGAAATGTGAACTTACTTAACTAAAAAAAAACCAAGCTTTCAATATGTTTTAATATGTGGGGTCTAACAAGGACTAGTTTTAACAGCACATATATTAAATAAAAATGTTTAATATGTGTCAGTGATTGTGCTAATTGTTTTATCATATTTTATCCTCAGAACAACTAACTATCTGCCAGCTACCTTTTTTTTTTTTGGTGATAATATATTATATTTACCGTCAACCAACTAAGGTGTACACCTTAGTATTATTAAGTTTATTCATACTGTTGTGCCACAGAACTCCAGAACTTTTTCACCTTAAACACTAATTCCACCTCACCCCAGCCCTTGACAACCCCATTCTATTCCTACTCTTTAGGAACTTTAGATACTTAATATGAGTGGAATCACACAGTATTTGTCCTTTTGTGACTGGCTTACTTTTCTCAGACGAATGTTCTCAAGGTTTATCCATGTTGTATCATGTGACAGTATCTTTGTCTTTTTACTAGCCATGTAATATTCTATTGTATATATATATTCCATTTTCTTGATCTAATTATCAGTTGATGGACACTTGGGTTGCTTCCATTTATTGGCTATTGTGAATAATTCTGCTATGCTCAAGGGTAAGTAAATATCTCCTTCAGATCCTGCTTTCAATGTGGATGTATATTCAGAAGTAGGATTATTGGATAGAATGGTAACTATTTTAAATTTTTTGAGGAACCTTTTTTCTGTCTTCTATAATAGCTGTACCATTTTACATTTCCACCAGAGTGTACAAGGGTTTCAACTTTTCTGAATCCTCACCAACACTTTTGTTGTTCTTTTGAAAGTGGCCTTCCTGGTAAGTGTGAGGTAATATTTCATTGTATTTTTAATTTGTATTTGTCTAGTGATTAGTGATTTTCAACATCTTTTCATGTGTCTCTTGGTCATTATATCTCTTTTCTAGAGAAATGTCTCTCCAAGTCTTTTTTAAGTTTGGTGTAGTCTTATTTGTCTGTTTGACTTTTTGTCTGTGTTTTAATGTTGTATTCAAGAAATCACAGCCAAATCCAGTGTTCGGTAGCTTTCCCCTTATGGTTTCCTTTAGAAGTGTAATAGTTTTAGGTCAGAAAGATTAACTGAAAGATTGGACTTTAATTTCACTTGGGTTCATTTTTTTATATGTTGTAAGGTAACAGTCCCACATTATTCTTTTGCCCAAAGGTATATTAAACAAAAACATTTACTATATACCATATATGCCAGGCCAAAATCTTTGTGCTAAAGATTTCCCACTCAGCAATACCATTTGTTGAAAAGGGTCTCTTTTCCCCATTATTTAGCCTTTGCTCCCTTGTCAACACTAGGCAGCTACTTTTATTTTTCACATTTTATGTGAAAAATTTTACGACTTTCTCATAAGTCAAAGTTAAATAATGTATTCAAGGTCATCTAGAATGTGGCAAAACCAGCACTCAAGGTCATCATTCCAAAATCTGAGTTTTGGAATTGACATGGGGAGAGGTGGAGAAGGAAAATTTTTTTTTTTTAATTTTTGGTATACCTTTGGCTGAGTTTCTTAGTTGTTCTATTTATAAAGGAGACTAGGAGCTAAGATCACTGTTTTCTTAGATTCCCTGAGTACTCTGATTCTGTGTCTTGTTCAGCTTACTTGATAGGCTTGTGCACTTGGGACTTGGGTCTGGAGAGGAATGGCCAGCCCTGCCTCTCCTTGAGACATCAGAAGAAGTCTCTTGAGCATTTCCTTCATCCCCTGAGGGCTTCAGCATTTCACCAAGTGACAGCTGTCTGTGGGGAAGCAGTCATTCCTTTTGCTCTTTTTCAGGCAGCTGTATATTATCTGATGGTAAATTCAGAGTTTTACTTTCCTCCTGGGAGTTATGATTGCTTGTAAAACTGTCACCCTGCAAGAAATGCTAATCCTGGTTATCTCACATAACTACAAAGGCAGGTGCAGGTTGCGCTTGCTTAAAAGTAAAGAACATATTGATAAAATTAATATTTTCAGTGGGGTGAAATTATATAATCTGAACTTGATTTGTGCAGTTTCTGACTTTCTAGTACATGGGGATTCTCAGCTTTAATACTTACTTTACCAACAAAAACAACAATAATAATAACACTAGTCAACAGTGACATCATTACTGACTTAAAAAGCCCATAATCTGTAGTATCTTGGTGTGCTAAACATGAATATAATCCTGAAAATTTTTTATTAGCTCTCGTTTTGAACATATTTCATATAATTCATTTTATGTTTCACCGTGTAAATTTATCCAGTAGGACTGCAACAACATCCTAAATCAGCCTAGAATGATGTAATATTGCCTTACATTGCATAATACCATCATGCACACATCATCCAGAGTTGATTGCATCATTTTCTGATGCAATGCAGTACTACTGCCAGGCTGCTGCTGAAGTAAGCTGACATTAGCAGTGTACTATAGAAAGCATTGAAAATATTTCAGACTTTGTGAGACGGTTTAAGCTACTGTTCCACAGAACTGTTATTATTTTATCCATTTAGGCACAATACAGACCAGTAATGCCTCGAAAGTGCGTTAGTAGTGTGGACAATTTCTGTTCTGTTTGTGGGAAAGTGACATTTGCCAACCAGAAGAAAAGTATCACTTCTCAAGTGAAGAAGGCTTATCATCTTTACTTTGGATGCAAGATTGGTGACCAAGACAAGCTGTGGGCCCCGCATATATGCTGTGCTACCTGTACAACACAGTTTTCACAGTGGTTCAATGGCAAAAGACCATCAATGTCATTTGTAGTCCCCATGGTGTGGAGAGAGCCAAGCAACCACATGAAAAACTGTTACTTCTGCTTGATTCCTCCTCTCTGGCGGAATAACAAAGCAAAAGAAGTCGAGAATAGTCTACCTGAACATTCCATCTGCATTGAGCCAGTTCCACATGGTGAGGGACTTCCTATTCCAGAACCTCCAGCAGAATATTCTCTTGATTCATCTGATGAGGACAAGGGTGAGCCGACCTGTTCTTCTGCTGTTACAGCAGCATGCAGTGGTTCAGATTTTCACTGTGGTGCGTCATCAACCCCACACAGACTAACATAGGAAGAAGTAAATGACCTGGTTCATGATTTGGACTTATCCAAGAACAAGGCAGAATTGCTAGGATCAACAATGGAATCTTCTAGAGGACGATGTCACAATGACTTTATAGCGAAAGTGCCACCAGCAGTTGGAGCCTTTCTTCAGAAAGGAAAGTACTCTGGTATTCTGTTCCAATATTGAGGGCCTCATGAATGCCTTAGAAATCACTCATCACCCACAAGAATGGAGACTATTTCTAGACTCTTTGAAACTGAGTCTTAAGGCTGTACTTTTGCACAATGGAAACCGTCTTCCATCTGTTCTATTCTTGAACAGTTGTACAAGAGACAAGCAAAGAAATCTAAGAAGTAGTCTATGGCTTGATTTTTTACAGGTATTAACTGTAGGTCTATTACTATTGGCATGTATTTTGTGATGTAAACATCAATTTATTGCAGATTACAAAAAAACTAGAGCCAAAATTAGAATTTGACTGTCATATTCGTGTTGAGCACATACAAATTGATAGGGAATGACTATTTTTATTTCAGTAACATGACTTTTGTAAAAATCTATTGACCAGTGTAATAGGTTTTGGTCTTGGCAGGTATGTTCCTACTTTTTCTGCCTTGCATACATTCTTAGGAAAGTCAAAGAAATTGTAAGATGCATTTTTTTTTGTAGTAAGAAGAACGAAGAAATTGAAGTGAACAAGACTGTATGTAGGGAATTCCAGACCTCAATCTTTCAGACTGAACCAACTTCTTTTTTAAAAAAAATATATTTATTCATTTTTTGCATACAAGCTGGGGTGCAGGCCAGAGGTATGGGGTGGTGAGAGGGTTCACTAGAGACAGAGTCGGGGGCAGGCAGATCAACCTAAATTCACTACTGAGGGGAGCAGCAGGCAGGGCAGGAGAGGTCTGCCGTGCCCTGTGGGAATCTCCCTGGCTGGGCATTGAACTCTGGGCACCAAACTCATGCTGCAGCTGCCCACAGCTCCACAGCACTGCGCTTAACCCGTTTTGCCACCTGGGAGGCCCTGAACCAACTTCTGATCAATGTAGAAGGGCTGGCCAACTCTCCTCATTTGCAAAGTGTCTTTGTATTTTTGGATGAATGCTTGTGCCATTATTTTGTCTAGAAATTTACTTCTGTCCCTGGTGCTTTGTTTCAGCTGGCAGGGGGAAATTTTCTTGATTGAGCTGTACTTTAATGACTTCCCTTCAGGTGAAGATCACCAGCAACTTTTAACAAGATGAGTAAAATCTGAAAATTTTCCTATGAGATAGACTTATTTTAATATACGTGTCTATATCGCTATAGATTTTAGAATAATGATTCCAAAATTTGTTTTTGCTGTTCTTTAAGATGTCTAAAGTTATTTCTTAGGAAACTCTTAAAGTTGTTTCAATTTGTTTAAGTAGTACTGGTGGGAGGCAATGGTAGCTAAATTCAAGAAAGGAAGAGTGAGTGACGGTGCCACTCTCCATGGCTACATTCAGATTTTTTTGGGTATGCAATAGTCTCCTATAAAATGCACACTTTCCTTCCTCTGAGGTTCTAGAACCAAGCCTCACATGGATTCTCATGGGACATGTATGTGTCACTTATGTGAGATCTCATACCACTTTGGGAATGACTTATTTAAGAATGAAACCTTCCAGATCATTGAGTCTGGTAGAAATACTCAACCATATATAGATGGCCAATTTGTAGTTTGACACCAACTCAGCTGTAATTACTGATAGGACTTTGACCAAATCATGTGACCTTTCAGGACCTGTTTCCTTTTCTATAAAATGATCTAATTTGAGCTTGCCTTAAAACGTCTAGTCTAATTATGGGTGATTTTTTTTAGAAAAGTTTAACTAAGGATTAGAGCAATAGAGGAGGAAAATTGTTACGTATTTTAAGATTAACTGTAAGAATTGGCTCCTTATGATCCTTAAGGAGCTTACAATATAGTTGACAATTTATTTAGCGCCATCTATTCTAGACAATTTGAGATGACCTGTGTGTAACGTCTAGTCAGTCATTTGACATCTCAAGATTTCAGTTTTCATACTTGTAATTGATGGAATTGAACTAGAGTTTCTAGGTCATACCCTATGATTTCTTCTGTCTCTACTGGGGTATAATTCCAGAAGCAAGCATGCTACAGGCATTTGAATCTTGTGGTTGAGAGTGAAGCCATTGGAGCTGGGTGTCTGGGTTCAATTCTCAACTCTTTCATGGCCAGTGGTGTCCCTGGGGCAGTTCTGGGGCCTTTGTCTACCTGACTCCTTTTATTTCCATGGGGATCAGTGAGCCAATGTGAGCTCACTTTTGCGATGCATTGAAAGCAGGACCAGGCCTGGCATATGATTAAGCACTCAAAGAAAGTCGGCTGTCATTATATTTAAAAACTAATCCTGTTCAGGAAAAAGAGTGGTGATAAATTTTATTGTAGCCAGCAGGGTATATCTTCTCTTGTGGATTTTCTGAACAGGTTCCTACCTCCCAAGCTTTGTACAGTGTGCTCCTGTTGACTGTACTTGCTGAGGTCATTGTGTGTGTTAGTCTTACTCTGAGCCAGGAGATATGTGGGTTCCATTATTACATCAGGGTACTCTTGGCTGGCCAATGCCTCTTTTGGAGGCATTCACCCTCTCCCCTTGCTTCGTTCCCCCACCACTATACACAGCTTGAACTCTGTGCTTCCTTGGGTCTGGATTATCTCAAAGTGTCCCTGTTGTCCTCCCTACAAGTAAAGAATGACCAGAGGAGAAAGAAGACAGAGCTTTTGGGTTATAAATAGCTTCCTGATGAGATGCTCTTGCTAAGGGTTTCTGATAAATGTGATGGGAATTGTTGGCTATAATCAAGTTTAATTGCTAAGGAGCATAGGGAGGTCACCCTAAACACATATGCTTGTGGATGATCTTTGTGCTTTTCTGTACTATTCTAGACTTAGGAATCTCTGATTAGGTCTCCAACCAGTGAATTCTGGTTGTGTGTGATGGTTGTGTTTGTGGCTTCTGGTGTGAGCCTGTGACTCACGGGAAGTCCGCTTACAGCTATCTTGGTTTATTATGGATGGGAAGAAGAAATGGATTATATAAAGGAGTGGGGAGTTAATGCCCTGGAAATACAGATATGAGCCATTTTGCCCAACTTGTCTCATAGAGCACAGACATGTTTGCTTGTGTGTGTGTGCTTGGGGGATGTAGGAGAAAACCCAAAATGAGTAGCATAAATAGCTACATTTTGGGGAGTTGCAGCATTCTGCTTCCCAGAAGTATGGCCTTAACTTACTGTTGCTGGAATAGAAAAGTTACAGTTCTTCTAATTCTTATTTTCCAGGGTAAATGATAGATTACTATCAAAACCTCTTTATTTTTCCCTCTCACTCTAATCATAGTGAATTCATTAATTTTTCTGTTCAATGTCTCATAAAAGATTTTGCACTAAAACATGAAAATGATATCTGCAATAAAGTTTGAAGTCCTATCAATGAAGCATGTGATTTGTGCCTTGATATCACAGGTGATGACTGAGTTATCAGTCTTTGTTATTTCTTCTCTCTTTATGGTAGAAACTGAAACAGGACCCCTCCAGCTCCCTTCCTGTCCACTTTTTTTTTTTAAAAAAAGATTTATTTATTTATGCATACAAGCTGGGGTGCAGGCCAGAGTGTGGGACGGTGAGAGGGTTCACCAGAGACAGAGTGGGGGCAGAACAGGCAGATCGACTGAAATACAATGCTGAGGGGAGCAGCAGGTGAGGCAGGAGAGGTCTGCGGCACCCTGTGGAAATCTCCCCTGCTGTGGAAATCTCCCCCGCCGGGCATCCAGCATCAAACTTGTGTGGCAGCTGCAAACTTGTGCGACAGCTCCTCAGCGCTGAACTTAACCCGTTGCGCCACCAGGGGGGCCCGCTTCCTATCTACCTATAAGCTGTTTCTCTCTACCTATAATAACAGATATCAAGTGTTTCAGAAAATCTCGGCAGACTCCACTTCCTACCCTACATTCTCAGCCAGCTTCCTTTACTTAGCCCCTCCATTTGTTGCGCACTGCCTGGTACCTTCTCCCCGCTCTATCCCGTGGATTCTAGTGGACTGTTTCCTTGGATTTTAATTATGGCTTTTCCAGGATGTTGCGCCTCACTCTTCATGGTTCTCTCTGCAGCTTGTCCAGTTCCTCTGTCTGCCTGCCTGCCTGCCTGCCTGCTTGTCTGCCTACCTATCTATCCATCCATCCGCCCTTCCATCCATCTCTCCTACTCAAGCTTTCTGAGCCTCTATTTGGATCTGGGACACTGGAATTCCCCTGTTCTGGTGTGGAATTCTGACATTTAAGCCACATACAAGTGCTGCACTCTACACAGCTCTCATTCCTGGCAGAGGTTATCTTGTGTTTGTAGCTTGTGAGCTCACGGGTTCAGCAGAGCCCAGTGTTAAAGAGGCCTGTGATCATGGCTTACTATGAGTCAGTGGCCATTGCAGTGTTTTTTTGCTGCACTGCCCTCACCTTGACTGTCAACTTGCTGATGAGGCCACTTACTGAGCTCCTGGAGGCAGGGCATGGGAGGGATGCTCACCCAGCCCCATGGCAAACAAGAACAAAAACAAAACACAATCACACACTCTTTCCCTCCCTCCCTAAAACCCCCCAAACAATGCCTTGGGTCACTAACTGTATCTCAGAACATGGAAATGTATAATAATAATAATGATTAACTTGGCGTAATAATGATGATATAGTAATTATAATCATGGTCTTGCAAGTAGCCCTGGGGAGGCAGGGTGTTTAAATGTTCCACTATGCTGATTTTAAATGAGTCAAATGATTCTAGGCCTGTACTCATTTTCTTTTGGCATATTTGACTATATTCCGATAGATTGATTGCCTTAAAAAATCATTTACCAAACAAAATGTTCACATGCTACAGTAACAATTATATTTAGGTTAAAAAAGAAGCTTTCCATTTCCTCTTTGGTGCTGATAGCCTTTCAGGCACTTCAAAGATAATGGTTACTCTCTCTCAGTTATTAGGCCAAAACGTACATGTTGATTATGTACATTCTTTTAATGAGTTGTTTTGAGATATAGCAGCTCATTTTTAAACCTGTTATGTTTACCTTGCTTTAAGAAAAACTGATATGCAAAAAAATAAAACTTAGAATATGTAGTTTATTCAGATGGGAAGGTAAAATTTTATATCACGGTTTTTTTTTATTATGAATTATTTTAGCTATGATTATAAAAATATACTTTTAACTTTTAATAGCATATCCAACCTCCTCACATATAATTCCATATTTATTTCTCACTTATCACAGAAACTGGCTAATGAATGGCTTTTTTTATTTGGCATCATCCCGTGATTCTAATCTGAGGGGTATGAATCCTTTCATTGATGTCACAATTCACGTTTACTATCTAGTTCATAGGTTCCCACTGGGACCTTTTCTAAGTCTTGAAACATTAATGGGCGATTATTACTCTTTATTTTAATTTACTCCTACTGATTTAAAGTCTTTTGACTATTCTAATGTGAGTCAATGTAAATTAATGTTTCAGAGGAGACCTAGGAGGTCTCCAGTCAAATGTTTGCTAGGATTGCTATTTGCTAATTTAGTTACTCAATAAAAACTTTTTTTTAATGGTTGGATATTTTATCAGTGATTTTATTACCTAATTTGTTATGACTCCTCTCTTTTGTATTCCTTCATTAGAGATCTTTGTTCACTATACTTCTTGTCAATGTAATTTGAAAAATTCACTGATCCTTTTAAAGAAGATTGCCAGCCTGTGTGTTACTAGGTTCAGTAGCTGATTTTGCTAGTGATTTTGTACAAACTAAAGCCTGTATTGTATTAAATATCAGTTCTCCAGGTATGGGACAAATATGTCAGAGTTGGTGATAACAAAGTACTGCTAATGGACAAGTTTCTAGTTTCACTATTATTAAAATCAGATTTTTTAAAATTTAGATTCATTTTATTTTTGCATACAAGTTGAGGTGCAGGCCAGCGGCGTGAGGCGGTGAGAGGGTTCACCAGAGACAGAGTGGGGAGCAGAACAGGTAGATCGAACGAAATACAATGCCAAGGGGAGCAGCGGGCGAGGCAGGAAAGGTCTGCTGTGCCATATGGGAATCTCCCCAGCCAGGCATTGAACTTGAGCTGCCGTTGCAGACAGCTCCACAGCGCTGCGCTAACCCATTGTACCACCAAGGGAGGCCCGAAAATCAGATTTTTTTAATGCCCAGTTTAGTCATTTCAACATTGTTTTGTTTTTATCTGATTAATTTCCAGAATTTTTCCTTTTTAGATTTTAGTTTCCTATAAATTACATATAATTTATGGATCAGAATGAACTTATTCTATTTAATTCATTAGCTACCCTTTATAGCCCAAGTTTTTGTTGAATGTGCTTTCCTTTCTTTTCATACAGAAAAGATTTTCAGTTTTTTGAGAAGTTTCTTTTTAGCTAAGTCATCTTCCTCTCATAACATGCATTTTTCTTATTAGAATTTATTATGTCAGAATTTTCCAGTGAACTTCCATTTTCCCACCCTACATCATACATATTGTTTCTCTGTTAAGTGATATATTGTGTTTAAGGTTTTGACATAAACTCCCAGAGGTTTATGCTTTTGAGTTGCACAATTGCTTGTCATACAAAAAAATAGAAGCTTTTAAGAGGGGTGGAGGATTAGATGTGTCGAAGGGCACACATTCATAATGAGTAATAAGTCACAGAGATCTGATGCATAGTAAATGAACATAGGCAATAATATTGTGCTATAATTATGTAACATGATAAATGCAGATGATGGTGATGACATATGAATATAATGGCCATGACAGTGTATAAATATATCAAAGTAACAACACCGAGCAGGTTAAATTTGTTTGCTCTTCCCTACTGTGTGTATCCAATGGAAAAAATACTTTGAGACACAGATACCCTCTCTTCAGTAAGTTTGATCCTGATAAATAGGAGCAGCGTTTTGATGTTTTCTGAAGGAAAGCAGTGTGGGAGAGGAGGAAGGGGGAGAGTGGGCACATGAAGCCTGAGCCATGGTGTTAGACATGGTCCTGCCTCTTAGTCACCATGTGAGCCTGAGCCTCACAGCTGTTGTGGTTCCTCTTATTAACTTGCAAATATTTCAGAGCTGGCAATGCAATGAAGTGAGAGAACTGAATACAATACCCTTTCATTTATCTAAGGATTTTAGGCACACACTCTGAACTAGATTCTGGGGTATGACAAAGAACAGGACTGAATTCTTAGTTTAGTGAGGAACTTAGTTTAATGGGGAAAACAAACAATAAACAGGTAAATGATAAGAAAATTCAAATCATGGTAAGTGCTGTAAATAAAGGAAATGACGTGGTATCACATTTGTGGAAGAGGTTCTTAAACAGAGGGATCCTTCAGAGGAAGTGATGTGTAAGCTAAACTTAAAGGATGTTTGAAAACTGACATGTAAAATGCAATGTTGATCCATAATTCTGATATCAAAAGCCCCAAGGTGGGATTCTTAAACATGTCTGAGGAGTATAGCTAACTCTTAAACTCTCCTCTGAAGAAGAGATTTAGTAGGACGTGGTCAACCCCTAACTCTGTACTTTTTTTCTTTTTTTTTAATTAAAAGTTTCCCAGATGATACTGTTAGTATGACAGGTCTGGAAGCTGTCGTTGTGGAGAAATCCTCATCAGAAACAGCAATTTCCCTTCAAAGAAATGACTTGGCTTTGTCTTGTAGCTTTTGCTCCAGTTGCCATGTGTTGCTTCTTATTTCAATCTCCACATTTCTGAGTTTCTGGGATTCAGTCCCTGCGTCTCCCCAAAGCTGTTGGGGGAACTGACCTCATTTCCAGCAAGGGGAAAACTTCCAGATGCTATTAGATGCCACTTAGAGGGGGCGTGGGGGATAGGGGGAGAGATTTATTTGGAACTGGAACTCTGGTGCATAAAATTGTATATTAAGTAGATTGTTGTGGCTTGTTTTTGCAAATCAGAATGCCTTTGTAACTTTATCTCTATGGGAAACATACTTGGAATCCCATGGAAAGTAAGCGTGGCCATTTCTCACAGCAGAAGTCATGGTACTTTCCCACTCTGCCTAGTTTTAATATAAATTTAATGTATATGTATACTTCATCTGTTTTTATATGTATTTAATATAATTGAGTGGTTTAAATATGGATTGGCTGTTATGTTGAGATGTTACTGTCCAACAAAAGCTTAATTTGAGTCTTGGAGGAAAGAATCAGGAGACTCTATGTCTTTTCTTGCTCCCCCTCTGGCGGTTTCAGGGAAGCCAATAGCAGTATATTCGAGAACACAGGGTGGCCACTGGGATTTGCTAGTGAGAGGTTTTTTAAAATTTGTTTATTTTAGAAATCCTCTTATGCTTTAAGCTGTGTTTTAAAGAGATTGGTAGCTTGCCATGTGGTAGGGTTTAATTGCAGATAGTGTATGACTGGTGACAAGTAATCTTTTGGGGCACATGTTATCCTTAATTGGAGAATAGCCATTGGAATAAGGATTCCTAGGCGTCTCAGGGTGTGAGCTCAAGTCACCTTGTTGGCCCATCATTGCTGCCTTTAGGACCATCAAGGCCTGAATGATGATGGCCATTCTCTGCTGAATAGAAAGAGTTGAAATATGGTCCCTGAGCATGGTGATCTTTATAAGGCACCATGTGACGGTGAGGGTTCACCCTTTCCTTTATTGAAGAACCTGGAAACTTCAAGTTTCCCTGGCAGGAGGACCTTCAGATGGGGTGAGTAACTCATGAATTGATCTCTGATATGGCTGTTTGCTTCCCACGGAATGTGTCACCTTTGTTTCTGCATCATTTCCACACTCATCCTGAGATGTGGGAGTATGCTGGGGAGTCTCCCATTTAGTGTGCTAGTAACTATGGAACATACAATTCCCTTCCTTTGTTTTTTTTCTTTGTCATGCTGAGACTGCAACTTGTAAAAGGCATCCGCAAATATGGATAACAATGGGGAAATAAACTAAAAAAATACAAGAAGCCTAACACTAAAGATTATAAGGCATAAGCACACATATCAGATGATGTCCATTCCAAGATGGCTTCTGGACTAGTGGCCAGTCCTGTCGTCACAGGCTGTAAACTCCCAAGGGGGAGACAGCCTTGTTGTCTGGGTTAATAGACAAAGCTTGTACCTTGAGTGAGGGGCAGAGTTGGGGCACTGCCCAATGGGGGAGAGAGGTATGATGGACACAGGGAAGATGGAAAGTGTGCAAAGCACAGTGTGGAGCCTGCACATCTATCACTTTGGCAGGAATAGAGCATCTTTCAGAAGGAGCAGAACAGCATTTGGGCCAGATTGTGGAGGGCCTAGAAGAGGTGACTTGTAAATGGTATTTATACCCCTAGCCTTTTGCATTTAATAATTCTTGCTTGATTTGGCACCTCTGGCAAAACATTTATTGAAAATTTCCCCATTGTCCATACTCAGCAGAAAGTGAAAATAGATAAATATGAAAGACCGTAAATTATCCTCTAGAGAATTTCTCAATGTTAAAATTAATTGGTTTTGCTGTATTATCATTGGGAATACAATCAAGGAATTAATTTATGAGAAAGGCTTTGTGTGTGTGTGTGTGTGTGTGTGTGTGTGTGTGTGTATGTTCCTTATTCTGAAGGATGTTAACCTTTATTAGAGAGAGCTTTAATTGTTCTAGGGTAACTGCTTTTTCTAAGTTATAGCAGATGGTAAAATGGCCCTCAGTGTGTTGAGGTAGCTGTTAAACTGATTAATTCTCAGTGGGACATTGTGTGTTAATTAAGGCTTTATTTCCATAGGAGAAAAACAGTAGGTTGCCATGTATGGTAATTCTAAGACTTTAAAGAAATTTGAGAAATTAGTCCATTCCCGTGTAAAATGCTCAAAGGACCTTAAAAGAATTGCTCACAAGTAATAGAACTTTAAAATTTCATAGATTGACTTTACCTTAAGGGTAATCTAGACTGGTGGTTTTCAAACTTCAGTGATCATCAGAATCACCTGGAAGCTTGTTCAAATTGCTGGGATGCTGGACCCTACTTACTGGTTCAGTAACTCCAGGGTGAACCTGAGAATTTGAATTTCTCCCAAGGGTTCAGTTGATACTGATATCACTGAACTGGCAATAATTCCCTTTGTTTCACAGGACACTGCTTTTATAGGCCTCACTAACCAACTCATTAGTTCATCCACTCAAGAGATATTTACTGCTCTTCTCTCTTCTCATAAGTGTTTTATGTGCTAGGGGTAGCAACGATGTGCAAGACGAAGCCATGGTCTTGGGGACCCTCTATTCTGTGCACCAGGCAGGACATGATGTGGCTTGAAGCAGGGATAAGGTCACGAAGGAAAATGACATCAAGTAGGAAGTGGTGGGGCAGTGCGTGGTGGCCAGGGAAGACCTCTTCTGGCAGGTGAGCTCTCTGGGCAGAGGGTATGACAGGTCCAAGGGCCTGAAGCAGGAAGGGATTGGGGTGTCTGAGGCTGGTAGAGGGAGCAAGAGGAGGGAGTGTGATCAGAGAGCAAGGCAGGGTGCTGGTGAGGGTCACACACATAACACATTCTTATCACCAAATAAGTTTGGGAAATGGTCTCAACAAAATTAAATGTTTTTCTTTATTGCAGAATTTCTTTTAAGGAATTCTTTAGAGAAAGTCTTAAATTATTCTAAGAAAGTCTTTACTCTGCTGATAACCATTATAAATCTGGAGGAGGCATTTTGTCTTTCTCCAATTTAGATGACCACAAAACTTTTAATTCCACAATTATCTCAGAGACTGGTGTTCTTTGAAACTCATTTTAGGAAATCTTGATCTACTGATCTTTCTCACTTGTCAGCTAAGAAAAATGAACCGAGAGCAATGAAAGGACTTGTCCAAAATAATGAAGCCTGAAGTCATGGGGTGGTGGAAGGGACATTGACTTAGGAGGTGGAAGACTGTATTTGAGACTTTGTCCTAACATGTTTTGAATGCAGGAAGTGGGGGGTGGCTGTAGCATGTCACCTGAACCCTGTGTTTACCTTCCTAAACTGTAATGAGGGGTGACATAGTCTGCTGCCTAATGACCCTGGAATCACGCTGGGTGAATGACTACTGATTTAATTAATTTATTTTTTTCGGATGACTGAGTTTGTGTGGGCTAATGCAAAGGGGAAACATTGGGAAATACATGTAAATATATTCATCCAATATCACCATTTTGCTGGCAAATGAATATACTTCCCAGAATTGTAATTAAAATCTGTCAGTGAATATAAAACTGTAAATCATAAAATGCTGGCAAAGAAAATAAGAAACATAAAGATGAAGAGCTATAATAATGTACTTTGCTGAAAATTTTTTAACATAGATTTTAATTTTAATGAAATTCATAATAGATTTGAATACAAATCGTAAATATCACAACAGGTGAAACCTACCTTTTTCTAAAGTGTTTTTGTAGAATTGTTAAGGGAATAATAACGAAACCTCTTGGATGTTAGTCTGTTCCTAGTTGGGGTTACTTTGGACTAGTGTTGTCTGGACCTCATTTTTTTGATCTATGGATGAAGTACTCATGATTCTATTAATTTAAGCTATGCCTTAAAGGTACCTTTATTCTCTACTATTTAATTTTGATTTGACTTTTTTTGCCTTAAAAGGATTAGCAATAGAATCTGTCAAGGTGTGGCTTGCACCTGAGGCACCCAGGCACTCAGGAAGTGAACTGTATGCAGGTAATATGAAGTCAGAGGTGTTCTCAGGTGTGGGCTTCCCCCTATTCTGAACCCATGATCAGATTGTACTTCCTAGCCCCCTTGTGGTTGGATGGGGCCTTGAGACAAGTTCTGATCAATGAGTCGTGTGTGTGTGTGTGTGTGTGTGTGTGTGTGTCTGTCTGTCTATGGGTACCACTCCCAGGTTAGAGGAAGACCCCCACCCCATCCCACTGCCACCAGGCTTTTTTGTTCCTTGCCCTACGAATGGCAACACTCTGAGGTGATCAACTTGGCTTCTGGAATCAGAAGTCATGGAGTAGATCTCCCAGAACTGAATTGTGAGAAAGGAGTAAACCTTTGCTGTGGTTGTAAATTGCAAGATGTTTTGGGTTGCTTGTTACAGCAGCATAGTATAGCCTATCCTGACAATTGAAAACAGTGGACAGGATAAATCTTAAGGGACTGAAGGAAGAATAGCTACTGGGAAAATAATTATTTTAAAGAGAAGATGCCACTTGACATCTTCGTTGCCCTTTAATGGAATTTTCCTAAGGAATTTAGTTGTTCCTATGGAACAAAGTTTATCAACTTGGTTAAAAATGAACTAATGAGTATAGGTTCTATTATTAGATGTTCAAATTAATATACACTGTAGAAGAACATAGTGCGAGAGACACGCCACACAGGGGTTAAGATCCCAGGTTGGGCAGGATTGCCTGGGTTCAGATACTAACTCTGTATTACTTTGGGCAGGTTTCTTAAGCTCTCTGGGATCCAGTTTCTCCATCTGCAAAATAGTACTTATTTCATAGGGTTGTAATGTTAATGTCTGTTAATAGCTTAGACTGGTGCTAGACTAGACACTAGATAGTCAATAAATCTTAGTCATTCTTTTCCTCTCCCTTCTCCCTTCCCTTTTATTTTTATTGGCAAAGGAAAAGAGAGCAAAAGACTAGACACAATGTTAATTAAAGTAGTCATCCCTGGGTAGTAGAATACTGAGTGACTTATTTTTTTCTGTTTTGATACCAAATTTCTTTGCACTGAATGCAAGTTGCTTTATAATTAAGAAAAAACTGTTTAAAAATAATATATTCACTATGATTATTTTCTGAAAGAATATATACCAATATCTACATTAAACCCTATAGTTGTTGCTTTTGTCTCATGTTGAGGTTTTCATCTACTCTGAAAACAGCTTTCTGCTTGACTTTTCTGTTGTGTTAGTGATGATTTCCATCTTTTGGTCATGTGAAATCAGTGAATCTCTTGGTCTCTTATAAGTTATAACTTATATATTCTTTTGCAAGTCTTGTACCTTCTTTCTCTCACTATTATCCATGAGCCTCATCTAGTTCAGATTGCCACTTCATGATTCTGCTATTGGGTATTTTTGTCTATTGGCTTCTTTTAAGCCTTACATAGGATTGTCAGACTAGTGTCTTAAAATTCCAGTTGGTTCTATCATTTCTTTGCTCAAACACTTTCTGGGGCTGCTCAGGCTCCCCTTTACTGAGAATAAAATCTGCTTTCCTAGCTTGACATTGAGGCCTCTCCACATTTGCTTGTTCCCTGATCTCTCAAACACTCTACTATACCTTATACATGATGTTTTCTACTATATGTCTGTATGTGAATGCCTTTGACCTACTGCCCCCTTTATGTCCAAATTTTACTAATCCTTGAAGATCTTGCTTAAATATATCTTTTATCAAAGTATTCACATCTTTTCCTTTGTTAATTGCTGCAGCACTGCTTTGTTCATTTGACAGTTAATCACTGACTTGTGATTTTCTGGTTCAGAAATGGTATTAATCTCTGTGCATTTTAACTTTCGTGTATTTACAGCCTCTCTCAAACCAAAGTGCCATATTTCTGAGGGTGTTTACATTCCCTAAAACTAGTGTCCTGAGAATAATAGGTGATAGATGGTTATTGAAGGATGAATGTATCTTTAATATTTGTTAGAAATAGATGCTAGAATAAAATAGGTTTCCTTTTCTTAAGAAAGAGAAAGACAGAAATTTGATTTAGATATTTTCCCTTTTGACTTTATTACTTATATTGCTTATCATGTTCAGCTGAGTTTCTTTTAATTGTCAGATCAATATTTGCTTGAATACCTCCCCAAACAAACCTTCTATAATTCACTTACTAGAGAAAGCCACTGAAGTTGAGTACAGGATAAAGGCGATCTAGTAAAATTTCAGTGACAGGTAACAAATGCTCCTGATGTTTGGGACCTGGATGCTCTTGCATTGCCCCTTGAGCTCCTTGAGGGAAGTGACTGCTCTCGGGCATCTCATCACCCTGGCGCCCAGCAATCCCTGGCACATGGCGAGCACTGACTGTGCGCCCGATGATAGCTACAGACTTGGATGGAGGGAAAATAAGAGTTCAGATTTTTTTAGTATATTAAATGTATGCCATGAACTTAATACAAGTAAATTTATTTCTTTTCTTACATCGGTGTTCTTTTTTTTTTTTTTTAAAGATTTTTTTATTTATACATACAAGCTGGGGCACAGGCCAGAGGCGGTGAGGTGGCGAGAGGGCTCACCAGAGACAGAGTGGGGAGCAGAACAGGCAGATCAGAAATACACTGCTGAGGGGAGCAGTGGGCGAGGCAGGAGAGGTCCGCCGCACCATGTGGGACTCTCCCCAGCCGGGCGTCAAACTCAATCGCGAGCTGTGGACAGCTCCACGGCAACAGCTCCACGGCGCAGCAGTTGAGCTGGGAGGCCCCGGTGTTCATTTTTATACAATGAACTACTCCTCTCAGGTGTAGTCCGGGTAGTTCTGCCACCACCGCAGCCCCGGTGAAGCATCACCACCATCCTGCGCTCTTCTCTCTCCTGCTTCCCCTCTTCCGCCGCCTCCCTGGCTCTATGTCTCAGATTAATGGTCAACTTGCAAGTTTTGTCTTTTTCCTGACCCTTTGATGAACTTAATATTTTTCCTCAAGTAAACACAATTTTCAATGGCTTCAACAATAATTAAAGCTTTCTTACTTCCGAGCACAAGGGACTATGGTGATGGTGCACGGGTGAAATGATGGTGGAAATTCTAGGGGGACTACATCTGAGAAAAGAAAGAAAACATTGTGATGAAAAAAAAAGCTGAAAAAAATAATAAAATTTGAAGAACAAGTAAAAAAGAAAATTCTTACTTCCCGTTGTGGATTGTGTCCCCAACCCTCCCCCCACCACCCTCCAGTGTGATGATGCCTGGGGATAGGACTTTTAAGAAGTTAAATGGAGTTAATAGGGTGGGGCCCTGATCCCGTAGGCCAGGTGTCTTTGTAAGAAGAGGAAGCAATACCATAACTCTGTACGCTCCAGCACAGGGGAAATTCCCCGACACAGTGAGAAGGGGCCTTCTGCAAATCAGGAAGAGAGAGGTCTCGCCAAGACCCAGACTGCGGGTACCTTGATCACAGACTTCTGGCCTCCAGAAGTATGAGAATATATATTTTTGTTGTTTAAACCATCTAGTCTGTGGTATCTTGTTAGGGCAGCCAGAGCTGACAACTCCATTTCCTGACTTTGAGGTATTGGATGTACAGCAGCTACTACTTGATGGTGACTGCTGCCATGCTGACTTTGTAGAGGTTTCTTTACATCTCCATTCTCCCTTCCAGCAGGCTGACAATGCTGGCTGGCTATCTGATTATCCTTGCCTCCAGTATTTGTTCCTTGAAACCTACACCAGAATACCCACTGCTGACCCTTCCAGATGATGGGTGGTACTAGAGGCCCAGAAAGCAAGAAGAGAGCAGATGGATGTGAGCGGAGAATTTTTGGGGTGTGGGGACCGAGGGATGGATATAGGAAGTCTCAGCTCTGGATTACTTGACAGCCAGTGACACAAGGAAATGGTAGCCTTTTGCTCTTTTTCCTTTAAAAAAAAATTTAAAATGTTAATTACATTTGAAGGGAACAAACCGTTACATAATGGCAGTCTTGGCAAAGGCTCTCTGTTCCCTTCAAATCCTCTGAAGTCATGACAGCCTCTGGCCTTACTTCTTTTCACTCATCCAGTGCCCACAGCATATCAAAGGGCGTCCTTGACCAATTTTGTGTGTCTCCTTCTCTTCACCTTCAAAGTTCTTGACCATTTCCTTGATGACACTACAGAGAGAAAACTTACTTGCCTTTCAATACCCAGGTTGATTCTCCTCTTAGGTTTTTTTGCGTACATGTGTAGCACTATTATACTATGTATATTCTTTTTTTTGGACAGTATGGGTCAAAATTGTGCATGGAAGACAAAATAAATGGGCAAAAGAGAAGCCAACAACTGTGCAGACTTATTCATTCCTGTTATTGGCTGAGGGCGATTGCGCTTTATGGTGACTAAGCCTCTTTGGCCCAGAGCTTGCGTAGTGTTGTCCCAAGACAGAATGGACTGTTTGAAAAAAAATCCTGGTTCTTGGGGGATGGACACACGATGGTACTGAAATTAATTGTATGTTTCCAAATAAAATATAGATGTTTGTGGGTATTTCAGAGACTGATAACATTTAGGTAAATCACCCGTATGTGGTCATATTGAGATCAGTAGGTACACATGTTGGTATCCTGCGCCTCAGTTTCCTACATGGGTGTGTGATAGGTCTCCTTACACCAACAAATGAATCTCTGACATCAGCAGCGTATCTGAGAATTCAACTCAATTCCAACATTATCTCCCCACCGCTCCCCATCGAGATAGCATCAGATTCTACAGGTCTCTCTCAAGACTGCCCCCCCACTTCAGACACTGCTGCAAGTCTAGGCTGCCAGTAGGCTGCTGACCAATGAGATATAGAATGGAGTTCCCCACAATCCCCTCCTCAGATTTCAGGTCCCCTTGAATTTTACCTGTGTTCTGAGCAACTGGTGAAAAAATCAACTTCCCAGGACACCCTCCTCAGATTATATTAATTTGCTAAAATGAAACAATTCAGGAAACCCATTTACTCACAAGATCACTAATTTACTACCAAGTATATTATTCAGGAGTAGCTTGATGGAAGAGACGCTGAGGGCAAGGAATCAGAGAATGGTACAGGACATCTATGACCCCTCCAGTGCATCATTCTCCCCAAACCTCCATGGATCCACCCCCCTAGAAAGCTTTCTGAAGTCTCCCAAAGCTCTTTCTTTTAAGTTTTGATGGAAGCTGCATTAATAGATATGATTAACTTTCTGACCATTGGCAATCAAACTCAGCCTCCTGGTCCTCTCTCCTCCTTGGAGGTCAGGGGAGTGAACCTGAAAGTTCCAACTCACCAGTCACAAGGCTGTTTCCCCTAGCAACCAGTCCCTCCTCCTCCACCTTTTCCCCCACCCTTTTCATGCTCGTTAGCATGAAAAAAGATATCTCTAATTCTCTTAAGACTTTGAAAATTAATAGGTTTTGGTAACTGTGAGTCAGAAATTATGAAGACCAAAGACATATGAGAAATACACATTTCTCATTTCATTACATCCAAGTGACCAAATACATATATTTCCTATAAATGTTCTCCAGAATAAATTTATTCCAGGACACAGAGTGTATTACAGGATCATAATAAAATACTTGCACTCAAACCCATGTCTTAGGATCTGCTTCTAGGGAAATCCAATCTAAGACACTTGCTACAGCAAAGACTCATATTTGTGAGAAGATAATTTTAGATTATAGTAAGACTGTGATTTTAGTTGGATTGCTTCCCTTGTTCTGTAATTAAGATGCACAGTGGGGAAGCATCTTATTTAAAGAATAAAATGATCATACATTACATTGTTATAGTATCTGATTCATTGTTTGAACTAAATTAATATTAAAAATGATAATTACATGTGTAATCAGTTTATACTAGGGTTATTAGCGTGAACTGTTCACTGGAGGTATAAGGGGTTATTATCACCATCACTCTAGAGTCATACATTACAATGTTTGTGCCTCTTAGAAAATCATATTTATAAAAATCCTGCAAGATAGAATGTAGGCCAGCAATTTTCAAGCTGAGCTGGCAGGGTTTGGGTGAGAACTAATCTAAATTACTAGGGTAAATGTGGAGTAAACAGTGAGGAAGACAGAATCGCTTAAGTTGCTTATGATGGCTATGACCTAGGACAGGTAATGAGATTGGCACAGGTCTCTGGATGCTAGTTTTGGATTCAGCACATTACTATCCAAACTAATATGAATACTTTGAGCCTCTCGTAGCCTTTTATTTTTTTAATCAAGTTTTTTCTTATGGTGGTAGTCAGAATAAACACAAATTTCAAAATTATGGGAGGAACAAGCAGAAATTTACTGAAAAGAAGCAAAGTTGCTTACAGAGCTGTTTGTCAACATATAATTTTGGTCAAAGGAACAGAACTAGTGAAAAACCTAAGAGTTGATCCTGTGATTGTCTGAATTCCCTGAAATAACTTGAAATTATGTGATTTCCCCCCTTTTAATTCTACCTTTGGTCTTGTTACGTAGTTCTCAAATGATTTTAAAATCCTGTAATCAGAGAGGTAAAAGTAATATTCAAAAAAGAGAAGGCTGATCAAATAAAGGGCCAATAACAATACTGAGTTTATACTATGACTCAGGAGGGTGTTTTTTAGCTTGGTAAGTTAGTGGGGAGATTAAATAAGAGCTTGTAAACTGGTATCTGGCACCTGCTGTCATATGCCACTTCCCATAGCACTTATAATCACATATGTAACAATTAGTGCACAAAATATAAGAGCAAGGACAAATATTTTCTATTGCTACTGCTCCTCTACTATTACTTCTGCATTTTATCAAAATTGTTGAAACCCAAAAATTAGTTTTGCAGCTCATTTCTTGGCAAAACCAGGCCTGATCTCATGAGTCTAGCTTCAAAATCACATACAGTATGAATTTTCATTAACTTTTGTTGCAAAAATGTTCGCATGCTTAATTTTGGAGTGCCCTTCTAGGACTTGAGAAGTGGGGGAGAGGGTTACATAATATATGGCATCACTCATTCTTTTACTTTCATAAAATTGGAAAACTTCTTATTCTAAGAGACATCTTTCTATAAGGCTTTGGACTGAAGGATTGTGGATCTGAATCCATTTTATTATCCAACATGGATAACTGATTAACTACAATAACGCATAAGCAGTTACAGAGGATTAGGACTGATGCTAATGAGTTCTTTCAGGTCAGTGAATGGATATGACTCAATCATGATAATAATGTGGCAGAAAGAAAAAGGTTGATATTTGTAGCACATCTATGTTAGTCAAGGATCTCCAGAAGAACAGAACCAATAGAAGATAATCCCATAAAGTGTGGATTTATTATGGGAATTGATATGCGATTCTGGAAGCAGAAAGCTCCTCAATCTGCCCTAGACAAATTGGAGAATCTGGAAAACTGTTGGTTGTAGAATTCAGACTCTGACTGAAGGCCTGAGAACAGGGAACTGCTGGTGTTAAGTTTTGGAGTCCAAAGACTGGAGACCCAGGAATTCTGATGTTCAAGTGTGGGAAAGTTGGATGTCCCAGCTCAAGAAGAGAGAGGGAGAGAGATCTGCCTTTCTCCCACCTTTTGTTCTATTTGGATCCTTGGGATCAAATGATGCTCACCCACATTGGTGAGGATGAATCTCTTTCCTCAGTCTACTTGACTCAAATGCTCATCTCCCTCAAACACCTTCATAGACACACCTAGAAATAATGTACCAGCTACCTGGGCATCTCTAGCCTAGACAAGTTGACACATAATATTAACATTGATAGCTTCCAATGGGGAAAATGGTACCATCAATTTAAGACATGTGTAAATCTGAATTTTGGTTTATCAAGGATGTATCAAAAGTTAGAAACAATAAAGTTACTCCTTATTCATTCTTGTGCTCTTCGTAACAAGGCACTGATTTGTGCCAGATGCCATGAGTTGAAGTGACATAGAGGTCCTTCTGACTTCATGCATGGAGGTCTGGACCAGTTAGTGGGGAAAGAGATGAAGATACATCCTTGGTGGAGACCTGCTCAACCCTGGGTTATAAAGTGACTTCCTCTCCTTCTCCCATGGAGGCAGCTTTGCATATTCATTCTACTAACATTTTTAATGCTTCTTCACTCATTTTTCCAAGCTCATATATAATCAAAGAATTGGATTTTTAACTATTCTCTTGGAATAGTGATTTACTCGGTAAGGCTGCCAAGCCTTTTACTTAAAGTATTTTTAGGATATTTAGGTAACCACAGTATTGAGTCTGACCTTTCCCTAAATATTTTACATTAACATTATTTTCCATCAGTTACCTGAATACTTTGAGATAACATTTTGAGATTATCCAGATTAGCAGATCTGAAACTTAGTTCTTCAGTTCTTTGTTTTATGGTGTATGCATGTGTTTATGTGAGTATGTGTGTGTGTGTGTTTGCAAGATCATGAAATGAGTTTAGGTTTTTGAGGAGAATCAATAACTTACTGTTTCTAAGATTTCTTACTAGTTAATAGCACTGCCAAAACTTACAAAAACTTTGCATATAATATTAATTGAATGTTGTAATTTAAACACTGAATTCTGATAGGCACATCTTAGAATTCTCTTTGTATCTTGGTATTTCCCCTTCAATATATTTGCCTATTGATGAAACTTCCTGGGTATAGTTGAAAAATTAAGGATTGGATTGGCCTAGGGATTTATGAGAGAGTGGTAAAACTGTATTATTGAGTATGGGCTAAGATAGAAAGAGTTGCCTCATATCACCTGATGTTTTTTACTCAAACCATCCCTGATATAAAATGCAGAATTCTTAAAAAGAGCATGAGAGAATTAGAACTAAAAGCATTTTTTATGACCACAGCTGACATTTTTATATACTGGTTTCTTTGGTATTTTTGGAAGTATATTAACTTTCCATTTTGAACTATTAAATATTGCATAACAGCTATATTATCTCTAGTCAGTCTCAGAATTAATGCTTTGTAAGTTGTGAGATTACTTTAGAAATGTCCTTGAGAAGTTGATAAGGTGTATGAGTAAATTTGAAAATTTGACACAATAAATTCATGAACACACTTCTAAGACAACTTTGCTCTGAAAATTATAGTAGCTCCTTTGACAATCCAGGATTTTCTTTTTAAAGATTCTGTCTTCGTGTTGAGATTTCTTATGAATTATTTGGTCGTTGCATAAGTTAATATCGTTCTGTGAAGAGAGCACAAGTGATGGTTTGATGTTTGATGTATGTTGGGTGTAAACTGTGATTTCATTTAAGTCACATGAGATGGCATGTGGTGTGATGTAAGTGTTCACACTTTGGAGTCAGGCAGACCTGGATTTGAGTCTACCATTGATTAGTTTTGTGACTTCCGTGTATTCTTTAGAATTTCAAAGGCCCAGCTCCTATAAAGTAGGAACTAATTGAAGTTATCTTTTAAACATTTTTATTAGGAGAACTAACTATGGTGTTTAAAAAGCATAGAGGAGGCACTGAAGTATTTGTTTTCTTCTCCCATTTCTTCTTTTTTTTTTTTAAAAAAAGATTTATTTATTTATACAAGCTGGGGTACAGGCCAGAGGCGTGTGGCAGTGAGAGGGTTCACCAGAGACAGAGTGGGCAGCAGAACAGGCAGATCAGAAATACACTGCTGAGGGGAGAAGCGGGCGAGGCAGGAGAGGTCTGTGGTACCATGTGGGATTCTCCCCGGCTGGGTGTGAACTCGCATGGCGCGCTGCGGACAGCTCCACAGCGCAGCGCTCAAACTCTGCGCCACCAGGGAAGCCCTCCCATTTCTTATTGAGACCATCACTGAGCACTTACACAATGTCTTATGTCACCAATTATCTTTTCTTGTGCGTTTTGGTCCCCAAATAAGAGCCTCCCTTTTCTTGGTTTTCCTTTATTGTATAAAATTGGTTTATAACACTGTATATGATTTAGAGGAATAGGTTCACACCTCCTCAGATGTATGTTAGCACTCATCACCCAAGCACCCATAGTCCTTTGTGCTCCCTCCCTCTTTTGCTCCACCCTCCCCTTCCTTTCACCCCTAGTAGCCTCAATTCTGCAGTCATTTCTATGGTTTATTTTGGTCAGTTCCTCCGTGTGTGTGTGTGTTTTGGTTTGTTTTCTCTATATCCCACATATGCGTGAAATCATTCAGTATTTGTCTTTCTCTTTCTTACTTATTTCACTTAGCATAATCCCCTCCAGTTCCATCCATGTTGTCACAAATGGCAAGAACTCATCTTTTTTCATAGCTGAGAGTATTTCATTGTGTGTGTGTGTGCACACATATGTGATGTGTGTGTGTGTGTGTATACACACATAAATACCATAGCCTTCATAATTTACTGCTCTGATGGACAATTAGGATATTTCTATAACTGGGCTATTGTAAATAATACTGTAATGAATGTAAGAGTTTATCCCTTCAAATTAGTGATTTTGTATTCTTTGAGTAGATACCTAGGAGTGGAATTGCTGAATCATGTAGTAGGTAGATCTATTTTGAATATTTTGAGGAACCTCCATACTGTTTTCCATAGGGGCTGGACCAGTTTACCTTCCCACCAACAGTGTGTGAGGGTCCCTTTTTCTTGAACAACCTCACCAGCAGTTGTTTCTGTTTTTTGTTTGTTTTGTTTTCCCAAATATGGGCCATTCTCAGAAGAGTGAGGTGGTATCTCATTGTGGTTTTGATTTACATTTCCCTGATAGTATGTGATGCTGAATATTTTTTCTGGGCCTGTTGGCCATCTGTATGTATTATTTGGAGAAGTGCATGTTTATCTCTTTTGCCCATTTTTTAAATTGGATTCTTTGTTTCCTTTTTGTTGAACTTTATGAGTTCTTTTTTTAAAATTTATTTTTGCATAAAAGAACTGGAGTGTAAGCCAGAGGTGCAGGGAGCGGGATGAGAGGATTCACCAGAGACAGAGTGGGGAGCAGAACAGGTGGATTTATTGAAATACTCTGCTGAGGGGAGCAGTGGGCGAGACAGGAGAGGTTTGCTGTGCCATATGAGGATCCCTGGTCGGGGATTGAACTCAGATCTTAGTGGTAATAGCACTGAGACTTAACCCATAGGCCACCAGGGAGGTCCTGTATAAGTTCTTTGTAGATCTTTGACATTAGCCCCTTATGGGATGTGTGATGTGCCAATCCCACGATAAGGCATCTTTTTGTTTTACTGATAGGTTCTTTCACTCTACAGAAGTTTTTCAGTTTGATGTAGTTGTATTTGTTTTTGCTCCCAAATAAAAGTTTTCACTTAAATTTAGGAAGGATCCTGGCTCCTTTAAAAATCATTCATACCATTTCATACCAGGTATTTCATATTGTATAATTTCAACATTGATTAGCTGTTAGGGAGTGAGGGCATTTTAGGTCATGGAATATTTGGATTATCTGAAAACTGAATATATGAATTCCGTATTTGAAGTCTTTGTAAACAATAAAATATACTTAATAATAAAATTATACTGAATATAACCTTACCTCCTCTTGGTGTTTCTGAAGATACTTGAAAATTCTGTGTTGTCTCAGAATAATAATTTTATCTATAAATCCAGATGTAATAATTGAAGTAATAATAATAATAATAATAATAGAAGTTAGGTGTTATAGATGACACTGACTGAGCACTTTGTAAATATTAAGGATTTTATGTACATTACCTCAGTCATTCCCTCACAAACACTTGGAAGTAGATAAATTATGATCTCTTATTTATAGATGGGGAGGCATGTCTGTCAGGATTAAGGTTTTGTCTAAGGTCATAAATCCAGTTCTTGATAGAGATCTAAACAGATATCTGATGCTTAAAACAATGCTTTTACGAACCACTCATATTGAGTTGAATCATAATTGCCCCAGGACATTGCATGTTAATGCTTATGGTGAAACAAAATGCTTGATATTAGATTGGTCATTTGCCACTTTTTTTTCCTAATAATAGTATACTGCAAACAAGTAAGACTTTGTTGTTATTAGATCACAAAAATTAGGGATTATCTATTTTCAATTCACGTGAATTAATTCTCTCTTTTCATCAATGAGAGGATTACATAGGAAAATGCTTTAAATTAGACAATAATCCTGGGTCTCCCTGGTGGCGCAGAGGTTAAGTCTCAGCACTATCAAACTATTGCTAGTCACTGCAGCATAAATTCAATCCCCAGGCGGGAAGTTAACCCACATGGCACAGCAAACCTCTTCTGTCTCACCCGCAGCTTCCCTCAGCAGTATATTTAAGTGGATCTGCCTTTTTAAAAAATTATTATTTTTTAAAGATTTATTTATTTATGCACACAAGCTGGGGTGTAAGCCAGAGGTGTGGAGGGTGGGGCGAGAGGATTCACCAGAAACAGAGTGGGGAGCAGAATAGGCAGATCATCTGAAGTACACTGCTGAGGGGAGCAGTGGCCGTGTCAGGAGAGGTCTGCTGCGCCATGTGGGAATCTCCCTGGCTGGGGATCGAACTAGTGCTGCAGTGGCTCTGGATAGCTTCATAATGCTACACTTAACCCTTTGCACCACCAGAGAGGCACTCAGTGGATCTGCCTTTTCTGCGCCCCACTCTCTCTGGTGAATCCTCTCATCAATCTCCCCTACCCTGCACCTCTGGCCTATACCCAGTTCTTGTATACAGAAATAAATAAAATAAATCTTTAAAAAAATTAGATGGTAATTATACATACCTTAAAAGTTGCTATATGATTAAATGAGAAAATGCATGTAAAGTCAAATATAATAAAGGCCCTATGTATTTTCAGAGTAGTTCTGCTAGTGACTATAGACTTTGACTACTACCTGTCTTTAAATGGAAGAACGAACTTTACAATGTGCTCTACTGCAAGTTGTCTTTCTGTACTAATATGTGTTGATTAATGGGGAACATAAGCAGATAACATTAAAGGTGCCATACAAAAATGTTTATTAATAGAATGTATATAGATTTCAATGGATGATCATGATAATGCTGATGATATGGGGACATTTGCACACAACTTTATTTCATTTGTGCTTAGATGTTTCTCTAGACTTGACTCTTCCTTATGGTAATAATGTCTTCTAGTGACTGCAAAATAAGCTGGAGTCATACCTGTGACTGCTTACCTGGTTCCTGGCAGTGACTTACCTTTCCCAGGAGATGAATTTAATCTGCTTTTGACAGCTGGTACACTCTTCTGAGTCTTCAGTATATATAATCACTGAAGTAAATGCCATACAATATATTTGGAATGTATTTTTCAGATAATGTACATTTCTCTGCCATCCTTATGGCAACCAATTAGTGATGAAACAAGATGGGAATATAAATAATGAGCTTCTTTTTCATTTCAGATTCTTTTAAGATTCTCGCTACTAACAGTTCCAAAAATATTTTGATTTTTTAGCTCTTGTGGATTAATTTCTTAAATTGTAAAGGCCTATGTATTACTTCAAATTAAACTTTTGTTAACTTTTTTTTGTATTTTGAAGACGTTTGTCCCTACGTAGAGAGACTGTTTTGGTTTCTGATCAGGCCACGTTCTAATTTTGCTTCGGCCATCCTTCCAATTGATGATCTCCTTAACTCTCAGCTATATGGCTTTCTCATTTGTAAATATGGAATGGTATTTTCTCTCCCCACCCATAAAGTTATTAATGTTGAACAGCAAAAAGGTGTGTAAAGTGCTTATTATAGTTTCATATCTCAATAAATAAAATTATGTATGATGTAATTTTACTTCACTGTGAATTATAGTTCAAGTAAAGTATTACTTGGGGTTTATTACCTCATAAAATGAATCTAAGAAATTATTAACTCTGAAAAAATCGATTTTATAAAGGAATTTCTTTTTTAATATAAACTGTCCTTTTACATTTATAATTTTCAGTCCATATGGATGACTTGTTAAAAATAAAATTTATAGAAAAATAATTTTTCTAGATACACATCTAAACAAAAAGTTACCTATATCTCTGTGATTAAAATCATAGCTTATATAATTAGAAGTAATTTAGAGGTAGAGATTAGAAGGAATAGCATATACGAACATGTAGTTGATACTTGAAATGGAATAAACACTGAATAAACAACCATTATTATTATATACAAGGGCTGGCAAAATCTTTCTGTAAAGTACAGGTAGTAAGTATTTAAGCCTGAGGGCTAGATAGTCTTTACAGCAAAAACTCAACTCTGCTATTGAGGTGTCACACACAACTTGTAGATGAATGAAAGTGGCTGTGTCCCAGTAGTTTTGGCCAGTAGTTTTCTGACCCCTGATTTTTACCGCAGTTTAGGTTGTGAGAAGTCATCACGAAGTATTGTGGAGATCAATCCTAAGACAATTGGAAGATTGCTGTGCAAATACTGTATCCTCATTCACTGGGGATTTACTCAGTACTCACCGTGTCTCAGGTGCCTTTTTAGGAGGTGCTGTTGTATTTAATCAGAAAAAACTGAAAGATGTAAAGAAATTACTAAAATCTACAATTACTCATTGTAGTTTTACTACCCTGAGTTATCAAATTTTAATACCTGGCTTATTTCTTTCTAGTTTTAAACACTAACTTTTGGAGGCATAATTTACATACCATTAAATTCACCCACTCAAAATGTAATTCTGGTTTTCCACTGGTGGTGCAGTGGTTGAGCGCTGCGCTGTGGAGCTGTTGACAGCTCGCGATGTGAGTTCGATGCCCAGCCGGGGAGAGTCCCACCTGGTGCGGCAGACCTCTCCTTCCTCCCCCGCTGCTCCCCTCAGCAGTGTATTTCTGATCTGCCTGTTCTGCTCCCCGCTCTGTCTCTGGTGAACCCTCTCGCTGCCCCATGCCTCTGGCCTGTACCCCAGCTTGTATGTATAAATAAATAAATAAATCTTCTAAAAAATGTAATTCTATGATTTTTAGCAACTTTAAAGAGTTGTACAAATATCACCAGAATTCATTTTTAGAATATTCTGCTTCCCCCTCCCCCAAATTGTCATAAAAAACTGCACGTAATTAATGTGTATCAGGCGATAAGGTTTGGCATCCAATATATCCCCATGAACCATCACTGCAATCAAGACTGTGAACATAGCCAGCATCCCCAAAAAGTTCCTCGAGCCTCTTTGCAGTCCCTCCCTTTGCCCACCCCACCTACCCTCAGGTCACCACAGATTGCTTTTTACTATTTTGATCAGTTTGCGTTTTCTAGAATTTTAAATTGAATTATACAATATATAATCTTTTATGTCTGCTTTTTTTTACTCAGAATAACTATTTTGAGATTTATCCATGTTCTAGTATGTATCAATAGTTTATTCCTTTGTATTGTTAAATAATATTCCTTTGCATGAATGTATTACGATTTGCTTGTCTGTTCACTTCTTGGTGTACATTTAGTTGTTCCCTAAGTTCTATCCAAAGAATACAAAAACACCAATTTGTAGGGAAACCTGCAACTCTATTGCAGTACTATTTATAGTAGCCAAAATACAGAAACAACCTAAATGCTCCAGAACAGATGAGTGGATCAAGAAGATGTGGTATTTATACATCATGGAATACTACTCAAGAATCAAAAAAGATAAACTCATGTCATTTGCAGCAACATGAATGGAGCTAGAAGGTATTAAGTAGGTGAAATAAGCCAGAAGGAGAAAGATAAATACCAGATCATGTCACTTATATGTGGAATATGGAGAAATCAAACAAAGGATTAGACAAAGACTAACTTTAAAACAAAACTTTAAAAAGTTAAAACTGACCATAAATCTGAGACATCGAAGAAGGGAGGGAAAGAAAGACAGAGGAGGAAGAATGAGAAGGAAGGTTGGGGAGGGGAGGAGACCACAGTGGACTATGGTGGAGGACTATGGGTAATCTGGTGGTGGGAGAGCTATGGTGACCACACCTGAGGGGAGAAATCCTGTATTGTCAAAATATTAACAAAGAATGGCACTTCATTAATAAAAAAGTCAATAAATAGAAAAAAACCAAACTTTTATAAATATTAAACTGATTAGTTGCATTATATCTCAAAATATAGTTACTAAATACTATTATTAATGTTTCTGTTTTTCTGTATACAAATTACAGTGATAAAGGTCATCGTGATACATATGGTGAATTACTGTCTATAAACTTGGATATATTCACTATGGATTTGCTTAACTAATTCACTGATTTTATATCTGCACTGAACACTGTGAAATTTCAGTTTTCTCTAGTTATTTAGTTATGGTATCTTACTGTTCACAACATCTATTTCTTTGATAAAGTGAAGTTAGTTTCTCATGGGTTCATTAATATTTTGATCATTTGCTCATGTTTTTTTCTGTTTGTATTCTAAAGGAAGCCATTCTTAACTTCTAGCAAAGCTTTAAACAAAAAAATCTGACCTAATTTTTTCCCTACTTTAATGATAGCTGTCCTTGTGGTCTTTTGTGAGGATTGGATTACATTTATAGATAATGATCATGATAAGTGGTCAATTTGATGTTTTAAAACCCTCCCTTCCATGCCTGAGAAATTAATTAAGTGTAATTAATTGGTTACTCCAATTTGTGCATTTGTGTTCCTTTTTAAAATACAAGTTACATTGAAGGTATTTTTAAAGGAAGATGTGAATTTAAAACAGCCACTGCACTCCCTTTTCTTTTATGACCTAAGATGCTCCCCGGATGCTTTAGCAAAGTGATAGACTATTCCCTGAGTGCTTTGGCAGCTGTTCTTTTGCTGTCAGGCCTCTGTCAACAAAACTGAATCACTAAAAAGAAATCAAATTTGCTATTCAAAGTAAGCAAGATCAAAGGTCTTTTGTATATCTGTGCTGCAAGTGTACAGAATGAGCGAGAGAAATTTTCCTTTAGATATGGCCCGCGGGTACCGTGAAGCACCTTGGCTAGTTTTCAAGAAATGATGCAAGTTTAATGTGAGTTGGTGTCACTGCTGAGACAGTGCAGTGGAGTGTGGATTGCTTTTCGTGTGCTCTTGTCACAGCTCTTGACAGTGGCCATGTCACCAAACATACTCAAGAGGGTGACCTCCTGTCACTATGTCCTAGATGGGGTTTATTAGTCATATGAGGGTCTAGGCACAAATACAAAACTTTTGTCTCTGGGACTGTCTGGGTGTAACCCCAGGTTCTGAGACTGAGCTTAAATGATTCTGTAACCTAAACCCCTTTCAGTAGCACTTCCCAGCAGCATTCAGTGCCATGTGGGGCAGCTAAGAAAGTGGGTCCTGTGACAGAAGAAACTGTGATGGACAGGGTGGTGAGAAGTGGGAGGTGGGAGGCACCTCGGAAACAGAGGATAAATTAGACTCCAAGTGCAATTGAGGGCACAGCAAATCCAGGCTAGTTACTAAGAGACTATGAGAACTCTGGAAAACTAACTAGGGAGGGGTTTTCTTTTGGAGGACTGTGCATCAATCTTCTTTACCTTTGCAATGCCTGCTCCTTGTCCCAGGACCTTAGATGAGTGAGTGACCTCTGACCTGACATTGTGGAGCCATCCTCAACCATTTGTGGTATGAAGTCAGAAGGGAGTGGACTGGATGGTCATTTGTAATAAATCTTTGCTAGCTTTGATTGAGCCCCTTGGTTTTCCACATCTGGTGAGGCTCATGTTTGGCTGACTAGTTGATCACTGTTGGGAGTTCTAGAGTCATTTCTTGTGCTTCAGGATTGGGTTGAGTTACCCAATATAGACTCTTTACACTTCACAGATCTGTTCCCCTGCGTTGCCCTTCTCCCAGCAAAACAGCTCAATTTGAGAAAAATCTCCAAAAATCCAAGTTGGGCTTTTGTGATGGGGATGGAGAAACATATTTTAAGTACCAGGAATGGAAGTGTCAGTCTCAACAATGGGTGATATAGGTGCAGGAGAGTGTTGCAGGTGATGTTATACCTTCTTTCTTAGGTCACCACCGGGCAGGTCCACCCAGAGGACTCTCTTGGGTCAGTCTGGAGCTGAATAAGAAACCTGCTGTGTTGTCAGTTTCACACTTTGGACCTGGGTGTCTAAGAGTCAGTGTTTATTTCCTGGAGATATTGGATGTAGAACTCACATTTTCTCGTTACTAGGTGATGTGAGAGAGTAACCGTAGAGTCCAGCTAATCTACTCTGCCATCACAAGGTTAAATTTGAAACTTGCTACCACCATGAACCACTGGACATGCCGTTCAGGTTGGCTAGAGAAGTGATTACAGAGAGCAGGGAGATAGGCCCAGGTTTGATAGGAGGCCGGGTCCAGCTTCAAATGGGAACAAAACTGATCATAAAATAAGGAAAGTGTAAGAGACGATGATAGTAAACAAGTGCTCATAAAAGAAGATATCAGAAGGATACAAAAGGAAAGAGAAACTGCTAAACATTAAAAATAAGGTACAATTGAAGGGCAAGATTTAAAGTTTAAAATCAAGAGTTATCAAAAAAAAAATAGACTAATGTCAACAAGACTAAGTAAGCAAACTTAAGGTGTGAGAAATAGAAGATAACAAATAATTTAAAAGAAATACTTGAGGGCCGCCTTGTTGTTGCAAGGGGTTAAATAAGTGTCAGCACTATGAAGCTATGGCAGCCACGTGGCACGAGTTAGATCCCCCACTGGGGAGCTGACCCACATGGCGCAGCGGATCTCACCTGTCTTGCCCGCTGCTCCCCTCAGCAGTGTATTCAGTCAATCCTCCTGTTGTGCTCCCCACTCTGCCTCTGATGAATCTCTTACCCCCCTACCCCCACCTCTGACCTATACCCCAACTCTCGTATGCATAAATAAATAAATCTTTAAAAAAACTTGAAAGTTAGTTAAAAAAATTAAAACTCCTATGAAAAATATTTTAAAAAGATACAATGCATTTAAGGATAAGGATCAAAAGCTAAAACAGTTTAGATAAAAGAGAGATACATCATGATAAAAGCTGAGTCTATAGGGGACATGTTAAAAATGTGAAGATAAATGTGATCAAAAATAGAAATTAATATACTTTAATGTAAAAAGCACACATGATCACAGAATAGTGTAAAAAGTAATTTAAAAAGAGAATGAAGAAATGGAATGTACAGCCTGGAGACTATAGTTGGAAAGACATTCCTGTGGTTTCCCCAGGTGAGAGGAGGTCCTGAGGGGCTGGATTTTACAAGATGGGGTGTGTAAAACATGTGAGCTATTGAGCCAGCTGTAAATCAAGCAGTAAGTACAACATTCTGGGGAAAATAATAGGGAGAGACCAGCAGCTGTGTATAGAAAGCAGAGACTCTGGGAAGGGGTCAGTCCTGAGGGGTTGGTTTGGGAGACATCAACATGCTGACTGGGCAGGATGAGATGAAAGTATAATCAGGGCAGAAATAATGTCCAAGGTTACAGGAGACAGGCTAGGAGTCAGGTGAGGATAGAAGTGTTGGAGCAACGCAATAGCAAGAGAAGCAAGGATGAATGCGATGACCAGGTGTTTCAGTATCTAAATCTGTGAGTAATGAGCAAGTGATGGGACAACTAATGAGCAAGTGGTGGTGTGTATTTCCAAGGATGGAAGGAAGTGGATCCAGCCATAATGGAAGCCAAAGGCAGGGTTAGAAATTCTTTAACTATGATATTTTTCTAAAACATAGTGTATTTTTTTTTTTTAAGATTTATTTTATTTATACATACAAGCTGGGGTACAGGCCAGAGGCGTGGGGCGGCGAGAGGGTTCACCAGAGACAGAGCGGGGAGCAGAACAGGCAGATCAGAACTACACTGCTGAGGGGAGCAGCGGGCGAGGCAGGAGAGGTCTGCCGCACCATGTGGGATTCTCCCTGGCCGGGCGTCGAACTCGCGTCACCGCTGCCGACAGCTCCACAGCGCAGCGCTTAACCGCTGCGCCACCAGGGAGGCCCTAAAACATAGTGTATTAATAGAAAATCTGAGATTTCGTAAGGTCAACAAATTAGGAGACAATTGCCACTAAAGAGATAGTTTGCTCCTCATAGTTGCCAAGAAGAAGGGGCACACATGTCATAGGGTTCCCCATGGGGAAGCACAGGATCAGTAGCAGCAGAGAGAGTGAAGCAGAACAACTGTGAGCAAAAATCTTTTTTTTTATATCTTTTACACCATTGTGTATTCCCTGTAAAATTCCCACCACAAATTCACCTGTGAACCATCACCATAGTCTCTTGTGTTCTTCTCTCCCCTATTTTGATCCCTTTTCCTCCCCCTTTCTCACAGAATGTCTCTTATTTATGGTTGCTTGCTAGTTTTGTTGTTTTTTATTATTATTATTTTTTTTAATCCCTGATCCCTTATTTGGGTCCCCTATATTCCTCCTATAAGTGAAACCATTCGATATTTTTCTTTTTTCTTCTGGCTTATTTCACTGAGCATGATCCCTTCTAGCTCCATCCATGTTGCTGCAAATGGCATGAGTTTATCTTTTTTGATTGCTGAATATATTCCATTGTGTATACATAACACATCTTCTTGAGTAAGACTCTTTATTGTGCTGCCCCAGGGAGCAATGGGTAGGCAGGGTCAGTGGAATTAGAACTGGTCACTCTGAATAATTTTTGCAGGTGTATGGGGGCTGACCCTAGTTGTTTGGTACCTGGTCTTGGGGTGATTAAGGCAGGAGGACAGTGGCCTTGAGTATGAGATTATTATAAATGTGATGGGGATAGACTCTTGATAGGCTGGTTTGCACTTGAAAAGTGCACTCTCAGGGGAATTTTTCACCATCTGCAGGAGCTGACTAATACTGGGAGGGGTTAGTCCCTCCATGTCAATAAGGACCCAGATGTCAAAGTATCAGAATACAGAAAATAAAATATATGGTTAATAAAAAATTGTAATCAACCCATAAATTCTTACTGAATGGACTTTATGCCCAAACATTAAACTGTGTGCATCAGTAAATATAAAATAATAATATTAACAACTTAAGTCAGCAAATCCTTATGTAAGTGTTACTATGTGCTAAGTTTTCCACATGCTTTTTAGGAATTAACTCACTTAATGCTTATAACAACCCTATGAGTAAATATTTTACCATCTCAACTGAGGAGACAGGAAGAGGCTAAGTAACTTGTTAAAGGGCATACAATTAGCAAGGCTCGAAGCAGGGATTTGAATCCAGGAGTTTAGAATCTGTGCCTCAAAGACTGCATAGTGAGTGCTGTACATGATATGGCTTCTGCTGTCAAGGATGAAGAGCTACATCTAAAATAAAACAGAAATACTTGGAGGAGTAGAAGTAAAGAGCAGGGTATATTTAATCTCAAATGAATAGAATGGTCCAGTGTTCTTTCAAAGTGGAGTTGTGTATGGGAATGTGAGACAATCCATGCAGTGTAGAAAGAAAAGACTGGAATTTCTATTTCTATTACTAATTTGTAGAACAGCCTGAACTGCCAGTACAAGCTCTTCATCATGAAAGGAGCCACTGAAGGTCTGATGCGATGTAATGAGACACAACCCCAAAAGATAAAATTATCAAGTGAAATATATTTTGCTCTCTATTGCCATCGAATGATATACACCAAGGCAGAACTTCATCATTGCTATTGCCTCTTGTTAATGACAGTAGAACGTTCATTGGCTGGATGAGAGTGATGAGGTAATGTGTCATGGGAAAGAACACAGCAGTGAACATCACTGACAAGAATTCCTGCTTTTGCAGACCTTTATGTTCCAGTTGGGGAGGACTGGTCAAGATGCATGAAGAAAATATGTTAGATGACAGTGTGTGCTGAGGAGAAAAATAAAGCAACAAAAGGGTTGGCAGAGTTGGTGAAAGTTCTCAAGGTTTAGATCGGATGGCTGGGTAAGGCCTCAGTGAGAAGGAACTGTGTGAATAACTGTAAAGGATGAGCTATGAGGAAGAATGCTTCACACATGCACATGGATATGCACATATACACATGCACATGTGTGCATGCATGTGTGCGCATCCCCCCCCCCTACAGAACAAGTGCCTACACCCTGAGATGGAAATGTACCTGGAAGGTTAAGAACAAAGAGGAGGTTGGTAAGACTGGAGCCTAGTAGAAAAGAAGAGGGATAGGAGGTGAAGCAGAGAGATAATCAGTGGAGTGTGTACAAGTATGTAGGCCATGTAAAAGGACTTTGGCTTTTCCTGTGGGTCAGATGGGACACCACTGAAGGGTGTGAGCAAGAACATGACATGATCTGGCTCATGTTTCCAGAAGATCATTAAAACTGCTGTGTTGAAAATACACTGTAGGAAGTAAGCACAGAAGCAAGTATACCAGTTGAAAGGTCTGTAGTAGTTTTTCAAATGAGTGACAGTGGTGCCTGAGCCAGAGTAGAGGCATAGGGAAAGAGCTAAATATTGGCTATGATTTGATTGAACAACCAGCATTATGTATATGCATTATTTATATTTAGAAGCATGCTGTGGGTCAAAATCTAAAACTTTCTACTCATAGGGATACAAAAAGAAAAGGTGTGGCAGCTGCTGGAATGGACAGTAGAGAGTCTCAAGGACCCTGAGGAGACAGGCCGCTCTGCTGGATGTGTGGGTTCTGAAGAAAGGGATAGGATTCAGACAGGTGGAAAGACTCAGGAGCTCCATGGGGCCAGAGGGGAGGGAGGTAGTTCTCTCAGGCTTGTTCTGAGCATCTCTCTGTGGAGACGATGAGCAGTAGGTTTTCAGGTTGAAATGAAGCTTGTTCCATTCCAGAACTCCAGGTAGAGCAGATTAAACTTTTTTCTTTAGGCATTGAGGGGTGATGGAATTTTTGATCGGGAGAGTAAGTGGTCTGGGTTTGCTTCAACAATTGGCTCCCCTAGTCAGTGCCAAAGAGTGCCATTGGGTAATCAAATAATAAATGTTAACCGAATGGCCAGAGTGATTTATTTACTAAATGGGACCATGTTATATATCGCTTATTGATATATATTTATACTTACTCACATATTTAATTATACTTATATATAGTATAGTTACAATGTATAGTATTGCTTATTTGTATAGTTATATAGATATACATGCATATATATTTTTCTGTTAATAAGAATGATTCCAAAGGACATAAAAGTGTTTGCCATAGTAATATTTCCTGATTACATAGCTGAATTTTAAAAAGTATACATCTCCATTTCATAATGTAGTTACCTAATTGGCTTTTCATTCACTGGCTAATTGTGAGGTCCTGCCAGCTTGCATGCTGCACCATGCTTCTTGGCACTCTGAGATGCTGTTTTCAAGTGCCGCGGGCATAAACAGTATGGCGGAAATACCCTCTTCCCTGTCTGTGTTTGTAAGACAGTCTCTTTCATGCTAAAAGAACTATTTTGGGAAGATGATTCATGTCACATTTTGGCCTCATTACAGTTTTAAGTTGTAAATGGTGCTGATTCGCCTGAAGGTGTAAACATAAATTTTATCTTCATATGCATTTGGGCATACCTGTAACTGAAAAAGTACTTTCTATTCTTGAGTTCTGTTTTAGGCTATAAACAGAGAAGTTAAGATATTTATCAGAGTTCTAATTTTATTTTATTAAAAGCATGCTTTCAGAAGAATACCCATTACTTGAGGCTGTGCCTTTATTCTCCATTTCCAAACACAGATGGAGAAGTTGAAGAACCTAGATGTCTTATTGTTACAATCAGATGATTCTGTAAAATAAACACTGCACTTTTTCTTTGGAATAGTGTGAAAAGTGAGAACAGGTGTTAAATTACTGTCTGTAGTTAAAAGTAATAGAAGGTACAAGATTAGTCTAAGTTTATTTAGGTGTAGATGATAAATTAAGGTGTAGCTATTCTGATTATTCCATTTTACTCCCTGGTAAATAAGCATTATTGAAAGGAATCAGTAACCTACTTATTTATTCAGTGATTAGAATGCATGTGATAGCAATAGAAACAAGAGACATGTATTAAGAGTTTGTTTTCAGGCCTAGCACACAGGAGTACTTTAAGAGTGTTTAGTGATGTCTCCACATAACTGAATTTCAACAAGAAAAATAGTTGGTGCATAGTGTGGCTAGATTTTTCTATGACTTTCAAATATTACCTTAAAATGTAAAACTTCACAAAATATTATTTATATAAAATTTTAAATCACAGGAGTAAAATCAATACAAAGGAATGGGCAAATTTGCTTTGTTTTTTTTTTGCTGTAAGTTAATTTTGATGACCATATATATATATATTTTTTTTTGGTAAAAATACAACCTTTCTGATCTATTGACAATAAGACCCCACCTCACCCCTGCTTTGGACATGTGTTTTATTATTTTCTAATTCACCTGTTGTTTGGAAACATTTGGACCTCCTGATTCATGCCATTTGTGGAGATTTAGTAATTTGTAACTAAAATTCCTCAGCTAACAATAAATCAAATGCGTTGTGAGAAATTTTTTTATTCTAAAGTGGTAACTTGAAAAATACCAGTGATGTGAGGGCACCGAAGCAGTTTTTCCAGTCGATGGGAACATCAGCTTCAAGGGAAAATTTGGCCTTGAGTTCCCTTAACTGTTAGAATCTCCCAGCTGTGTAAGTGACTTTGACTTTTGTTTTTCTTCCTATTTTTTTTTTTAAGATTTATTTATTTATGCATACAATGCTGGGGTACAGGCCAGAGGCTTGGGGTGGCGAGAGGGTTCGCCAGAGACAGAGTGGGGAGCAGAACAGGCAGATCAGAAATACACTGCTGAGGGGAGCAGTGGGCGAGGCAGGAGAGGTCTCCTGCACCATGTGGGATTCTCCCGGGCTGGGCATCGAACTCGCATGGCGCGCTGCCGACAGCTCCACAGTGCAGTGCTCAACCGCTGCGCCACCAGGGAGGCCCTGTTTTTCTTCCTATTTTGAGACTTCCTTTGATCTCTGGGTTATCTGGTGACTGCCTCATTAACCAGGTGGAGTCTGAACAATCAGAATTTTATAATTTATCGGGTTTGGGGAGGGGCCTGAGAACTTACATTGAAGAATGAAACAAAAGTGACCAAAAGTTTCTCTAGATGATTCTAGTGTTTTAAAAGGAAAATAAATAATTAAATAAGGGTCATTGGTTGGCAAGCTAAATATCAGCATACATAGATCTAATATCTAAAGTTCTCTGTTTTTGGAAGTCGTGAATTGGATTTAATTGTGGCTCATGCATGGTCTGACTGAATTTAGACAACATGTTGTTATATTTCACATTTCCCCTTCTGTCTTCTCAGCCATCATGTATGTCATGGGAGCACTTGGTCCTGCAGTGGGATATTTATTAGGTGGTCTTCTTATTGGTTTTTATGTTGACCCCAGAAACCCTGTTCACCTTGATCAGAATGACCCTCGTTTCATTGGAAACTGGTAAGACTTGTTTACTAAATTTTTCATTTCACTTATTATTTTTGATCATTAGCTCACAGTGTCATTGTAGTTAAAATAAAATTTTCCCCAGTGGGAAGATGAAAAATAGCTATAAGACCTCTAAGGAAGGGTGATAGGCAGAATAACAACCTCTAAGATGTTCTATGACCTAACCCCAGGACCTAGGAATAGGTGACCTTAGATGGCAAAAAGACTTTGAGGATGTGATTAAGTTAAAGATCTTGAGATAGAGGGATTAACCTGCGTGACCTGGACGGCCCAATGTGGTCATAAGGGGCCCTTAAAAGGGAAAGCAGGAGGCAGGAGAGTCAGGGTAAGAGAAGGAGAGATGATGATTAAAGCAGAGGTTGGAGTGATCTGCTTAGATGGCACCATGGGCTGAGGACTGCAGGTGGACTCTGGGAGCTTGGAAAAGCAAGAAAATGTGTTCTTCTCCAGCAGTCTCCAGAAGGAATGCAGTCCCACCAACCCATTTTAAACTTCTGACCTCTAGAAGTATCAGATAATAAATTTGTGTTGTTTTAAACTTCTGTGTGATCATTTGTTTTAGCAGCCAAGGGAAATTAATACAACCAGTTTGAGAACATCAGCTTAATCCATACCCTTTCGGATTGTTTCCTTTAGAGCAGACTGGAGCAGAAGGGTGATGTGACGGTTTCTGGACTTTCCTGTGCATTTTTATCATAGCTTTCATAATCTTTCTGTCTTTCTAAAATGATTTTTTCCATTATAAAATGATTTTTTTCCATTTCCTTATTATATTTGTGTTTCTGCTTTGTCAGCCCTCCCCCACTGCCAGAACACTAGCCCTACTTTTCCATTGTCACACTCTTAGTGACTCTTATCACTTGGTAACTGTTTCCCTATGTGTGCTAGAGATATAGCTGCTCTGTCACTTGCTAGCATCTAATTGTCTTGCTAAATAAATAATGAGAACTCTAATTTTGGGTGTTATGTTATTTATCCAAATAGCCAGCACAGTGTTTGAGTTCTTTGTGATTCTCAACTTGAATATAATGTTTTTTCTTAGTGATTGCAAGCACTAATGGAGATTATTGGCATCCCAGATTCATTTACTATGGATTAGTAATATGCATGTGCTGATAAGAAATTTTCATCTTATAAAGAGAATATTTTGGTGTTAGAAATTAATGTCAAGTAATGCTTTCTAAATAGTTTTTAGAGTACTTGTATTTCATCATGAAATAATAAATCATAACTGAGGTATGTAGAAATAGTTTTGACACTATTTTCAAAGCAGTTAGCAAAGATTAAGTTATAGATCACTTCTTGTAAGATACGCTCTCTTAAGATGGAAATACCAAGATCTAGATAAGTCTGACCTCGTGGATTTTTAAAATTCCGAAAAAGAAGCAACTTCCTTCTTAGTATTAGGGGAATAACACAGGAGTTTTAAGTTATTGACCAATAATGAAATTTTTGGTTTCTACTGCTGTTTTCTTTGCAGTAGAAATAAATCAGAAGAAAGGTTTTGTTTTTTTTTTAATAATCAGAAAACTAAGACATGTTTATGACATCCAATATATGTTCTGTGTTCTATATAGATGTCCGTTAGAAGAGCATGGTAGAGGGAGAGAAAAAGGCAAGGAGGACCAATTCAGGGGCAGGAATGAGGAAGAAGCTAGTAGCCCTTAGACTTAGAAGTGCTTTAATGCTGTCTTTTAAGTTTTATAGTACTAGCAATCCAACTGGTAGCAATTCCCACTCTGCCACTTAATAGCTATGTGGCCTTGGGGAAGTTACTTAGACTCTCTATGTTTCACTTTTTTATTTTATTTTATTTTATTTTTTTAAACCCATAAAATAGAAGTAGTGACAGTACCTGCTTCATAGGGTTGTGAGAAATGAATGAGTCTATATGTAGTTTTTGCCACATAGATGTTAACTATTATTGAGTTCTTTAAATTTAACCAATGTTCAAATACTTTATTCACTTTAATGACTCAATATTAGCTTTGGAAATGATAAAATTTATCTATAGAACTATATAATAGGGGTCTCTTTAAAAATGAACTCTGTTTAATGACTGGTGCTGTTTGAAACAGGCTTGAACAAAGACTAGTTACTTGATACAATGCTATTTTATATGCTGCCTACCAGTAAAGGTAAGCTTTTCAATAAATATATTGAAAAGGTGAAGGAATGAGTGGATGAATAATTCATATTTATCACTAATATTTATCAGATGCTTACTACGTGTCAATCATCACACTAAGGACTTTAAAAACATTTTCATTTAAACTTTGACAAATACCTATAGTCACTAATATGCCCATTCTGTAGATGAGAAAATGATGCTCAGTATTTTGAATTCCTTGCCCAAATTCTCAGGTCAATAAAAGCTGGGATAAGAAGTTAACTTGAGGGCAGAGGTCTTGGCAATAACTAACAATTCCCCTTCCCCTATATACTTAGCAAATAGTTTGAGGTAAGATTCATGAAAGGTAGTTAGAGACTGACTTTTTAATTTTAGCTCTTACTGATATATCTTGTTCCATATACTTTGTTGTTTGACTCAGTTCACACCTTGTTGTCTTACTCAGCTTCTCTTTGGGGTCTCTTGGCACCATCATTATGTCATATACCTATGTCATTACTGGAGACCATTGAAGTTTTGTGGGCTGGTTTGCTCTGCTTTGCAATGACCTGAACTTTTTATATTATTTTTGCTTATTTGCTTTAGTTCTTTCCCTTTTCCTGTTATTTGCTCTCACTTTGGGTTATTGCCAGGGTATCTTTAATATTTACATATAATTTTAAGTCAATGTCTCTGGATGGGGTCTGAGTGCAGATCAGAAATAAAATAACACAAAACTGGTTACCATGAATTGATTGCTGATTTTTCTGCAGGCATTTTATTAGGTTCTTTATATATATATTATCATATATATATATATATATGTGTGTGTGTATATATGTGTGTATATATATGTGTATGTATATATATACACATGTGTGTATGTGTGTATATATATGTACACACATGTATACACATACACACACGCACTATCTTATCAATTTGAATGACCCTGAAAACCAGTTATTATTACTTTTCTTTCAGTTGAGAGAGACAGTTTAGAAAAATGAAATAATTTCCCTAGGATATTAGAGCAAGTCAAAGGTGGGATAAAAACTCAGATCTGTCAAAGGCACAGTTCAAAAACTATCCCTTACATGAATGTTGCCTGCCCTGTTCTGAAGGGAGAAGAGGGAAGGAACTCCCTCTCTTGAGAGGCCTAGGGAACTGAAAGAGCTCAGGGGACTTGAACACAGTTTCCCAAAAGAAAGAGCCAAATTCATGAAGGCCTCATAAGTGGCCAAGTATGAAAGAGGCCAGATACTACAATAGCTACGTCTCTTACAGACAGATGACTTTAATTTTTTAAAACCTATCTCATTCAAGTTATTCAGGAAATTTTTTCGAGTACCTGATTTTTGTCAGGCACTGGGTTTGTGATTATATTCTGAATAACTGAGATTTCTTGAAGCCTGTCCCTGAGCAATTTTCTCAAAATAAAGTCATTTTATGATTGTTAAAAAATCTTTTTATTTGATATTGCTTTAAATAGCTTTGAACTTAACATAATGGGTTATTAATGTCTGGTTCTAAGAATCATTCTTTTAGCTAAACTGTGACCTTTAGCAGCTTATAATAGCACTTTAATAGAAGCACTATTTTTAAAAAATGAATTACCATGATGAAATTGATCTATATTCTTAATGCCACATTAATGCTTAAATCTGCTTGCATTCTTGTCACAAGTGATGGGACCATGTTTATATAAAAGACAGAGTTTGAGCATTTATGAATGTGGATGCTTTAAAGAGAGTTTGGAGTTAAGGAATTCTATTATGGAAATGACAACTCCGTTAGGTAGGAACAAGTCCTCTATTTGCTAAAAAATGGCTTAAGGGCATTAAAAAATTGCCCCTGTGGAATAGGCAGCAAGAAGCTCAAGTCCTTAACCCATGGCTCTAATGAAAAAACTAGAATTTGATTTCCACTGGATATGTACTTTTGGGTCTTCACAGCATGGCCACTTCAGAGGAGCTGAAAGACAGAATTTCTCTTCTAGATAACTATATTCTACATCTCCGGCCAAGTTCTCAGAAATGTCTTAATTTCCCCTCTGAGCTTTTATAACATTTATAGTCTATACTCCACAATCTAACATTTAATTGTACACATTCTTGGCATTTCTTGGGTGTTATTTTTGTATTTTTAGCTGGATTACAACTAAATCATATATTCTTGAAGGCAAGGATCAAGTGTAAATATCTTTGATAGCCCTTGCACTTGGTTAAGGATTGTGAATGCTGCTAAGAGGAGCTAGTAATTCTGGCCACTGTGATGATGGGTGGGTTCCCCCCGCCCCCATCATGTATGTCTCTAACACACACAGTTGGGGTTCTTATAATTCAACTTAATTCTTTTTTTAAGGTTAATAAAAGGGTTTATTTACAAAAGGAAGGGAAATTAAAAAAATTAATAACTCGGGGACAAAAGAGGAAGTGAGGGAGAGAGATAAATCTCCAAATACGTCCTACCAGATCCGAAGAGCTGGAAACCCCAATGGCACGCTGTAGCCCGGCGAGAAGCAAGAGCTAATTCAACTTAATTCTGACACTATACTCCTGGAGATAGAATCAGGTCACACAGATTCAGGGTTCAGTGTCATGGAGACTGCCCTGCGCCGCCCACCCCACCCCTTTAGATGTCAATAGAAAGTCTAATTATTCACCTGTGTTTCTGAACAACTGACTATAGAATAGATGTTTTTACAACACCCCATCTTGGGTTTGATTAATTTTCTAGAGCAGTTCACAGAAAAAAAATTTATTTTCTAAATCACTGATCTGTTATAAAAGAACATAACTAAGGAACAACAGAGGGAAGAGATGTCCAGGCACAGAGCTTCCCTGCCTTTCCCAGCATGTCACTCTCCTTGCTGTTCACATGCTCACAAACCAGAAGCTCTTTGAACCCTCTCCTTTTGGGTTTTTATGGCAACCTTATTGGTAGCATGCCTGGTTAAATCATCAGCTTTTGGAGATTGAACATACTCTGCTGGCAGGTTGGTTGGGGTAGGGCTGAAATTTCTATTCCCTAATCATAAGGTTGGCTTCCCAGGCAACCAGCCTCCATTCTAGGATTTCGTAGGGGCTTTTCAACATAACTTGCAGGCAAACTATAGATCTGAAGCACACAGCAGGGGAGGGGGAGGGAAGAGCACAAGGAACTATGGTGATGGGTCACAGGTGATGTGATGGTGGAAGATTTATGGGGATTACAGCTGAAAGGAGAAATCAAATATCATACAAAAATGAACAACAGTGTAAGAAAGTAAATAATCAGTAATAATAAAGAGTAGGGACTTTTCCAAATTCATCTCATTAACACAGCAAAAGACACTGATACTTTAAAATTTCAGGGGGTTTTGGAGCTCTGTGTCAGAAACTGGGCTTAGGCTAAATAGATATTTCTTATAAATCACCATGTCATACATCCATAAGTGCTTGAAGAAAAAGATTTGAATGCCATCATCAGTCTAAAGTATATTTTACATGAGGTAGCAATGGTTTTCTTTTAAGAAAAAAAAAGTCTATATTGATACAAAGCATGCTATAAAGACTAAATTATTTTTCTATTAAATTTGTGGATTATGTTATTATAAAATGCACATTGTAGCTGGACTAACAATATTGATTTATTGATTAACAGAAATAGTGGATAGGTGCTCAAAAATACTGGATTGAAAATCTCAATAGGCTACTGATTTTAATATTCATTGTAATAGTAGTATAATTTTGGAGTCGATTTCTCATTTGTGGCTTGGAAAGGGAGGATCTCTATGTTTTCTTAACTTATCCAACTTCTGGATATCTAACTTCTATTAGTTGCAACTACTTTGCAACTAATAATGGTAAAAGTTTTCTCTGAAGAAATTTATCACCACAAACTTCTGCTTTGCTAATTTGTTCTCACATGTATTTCAAAAGCCATAATTGCCATTCACATTTCCCGATTTTTTAGGTGGAGTGGATTCCTCCTTTGTGCCATTGCAATGTTTCTTGTGATATTCCCAATGTTTACTTTTCCAAAAAAGCTTCCACCTCGACACAAGAAAAAGAAAAAGAAAAAATTTTCTGTTGAAGTTGTTAGTGATGACGATGATGTTATAAAGGAGAAATCAAGCAATAATGAGCAAGTGGACAAAAAAGTTTCTTCTATGGGATTTGGAAAGGATGTCAGAGGTAAAGTATACCTTTTGAATAAATAAGAGCATGCTACTTTGTATCAGTGCTACTCAGTGTGGTCCCAGGCCAGTGCTACCTATCAACTGTTTACTGGTCTGGATAAGTAACTTAACCCAAGTTAAGAGTGAGAAACTTTAAAAAAAAAAAATTGACAGAGTAATTTTGTGTCTGTTGAATATGATGATAATAATAATAATAGTAGTAGTAGTAGTAATAATAAGCATTGTGCTTTCACTTTGTATGTTTTTAAATTTTCTAATTCATCTTCAATATATTTTGCAAAAGTATCAGTATATGATAGACTGAAAAGAATATTAAGTAAATGGTCCTTCATAGTTTGAGAAACACTGATTTAGATCTTTAAGATATGTATATGTCATTGACTGTAATTAGAGATATCTGATTTTTAAAATACTGTTGCATTTTATAATGGATGATTGGTTTTAGGGGAACAGTGGGTTCGGTGAATGACTTGCTCCTTAGATAAATATAATACCTGCCACTGGAAAAGGATTGCATTCAACAGTGGCTGTCAAATGCTTCTAAGTTGTCAGAGAGAAGGGCAGCCAGGGGATGGGCTGCCCAGTCCAGTGTGAGAACGTCCAGAAGTTTCCATGATGTGTGCAGGTCATGTTTCATTTTTATTTCTCTTGAAAATAATGACAATAGGCAATTAAATAGGCATTTTTTTTTTTTTTTAGGATACAAGCTATCAGTTGAATAGCAATTAATCCCTTTACTCCAAGAAACATATACTCAATAGGTTCTGCCTATTTCCTGAATTCCATGAATTGATTTTTTTTTAAATTATAAAACATAATACTTATCAGATGTTTATATCAGTCAAGACTGTTTTAGGCACAATTTACATAAAACATTATTATCTTGCTTTGACACAATAAAGCCAAAGAGGACGCTTCTAGGCCTTGGTTGATGTTAGCTTGTCCGTATAGCCTGATTAACCTACACTGGTTTGATTGGACTATTTTCAAATATTATATTTGCTCAAAGCAAGTGACTGACAGTTCGTTGAAAATGTTTCTTCCCAGTTAAGTTTCAGATTTGTCTCCCTTCTACGCTCCTTGCCCCATTATTTTGTGACAATGTGTATTTTGGAAACTGTCAATATTATTCTGCTCTATGAAGGTGAAGAATTTCCTGAGTGCCATTGTGGTCTGAGCTCTCACCACATGGACTAGATCATCATTTCATGGACCTATCATGGACCATTATGACTACTACAAAGGAGTGATTTTTTTTTTCCCCTAATAATTCAGTTGAAAGCAAAGAATTCACAGTACAGGAATAGCCTCACAGAGCCTTAATTTATGGAGAACATATAGTAAACTCAGGTGGCTTCTTGGGGGAAGACACAGTTAAACATGCAGCTTCAAAAGTGATGTAAGTCATCTTGGAATTTAAAAATTATTTTTCAAAATGGAATCTGTGCACTGTTTTAATGGATATCTTCTTGTATTGCTACGAATTGTTCTTTTCTATCTTTGCTCAATTTGATGGTTCAGGACATTTTCTTTTCTTTTTTTCTTTTTTTAAAGATTTATCTATTTATGCATACGAGAACTGGGGTGTAGGCCAGAGGTGTGGGGCGTGGTGAGAGGATTCACCAGAGACAGAGTGGGGAGCAGACAGGGAGATCTACTGGAGTACACTGCTGAGGGGAGCAGTGGACGAGGCAGGAGAGGTCTCTGTACCATGTGGGAAGCTCCCTGGCTGGGGATCAAACTCATGCTGCAGTGGCTGCTGATAACTTCATAGGCTGAGACTTAAGCCCTTGCGCCACCAGGGAGGTCCAGGACATTCTCTTTTAAAAGAAAGACTTAAGAGAAGTGTTTCAACAATGATGGGTAAATGGTTTATAAAATCTGTTATTATTCTTATTTTCTTATCAGTATTTCTGGTAAATTCTCTACTTTTTCACACTGTACCTAAATCTCAAATTTGTGGCCAATCTTCCAAATTAGGACACAGAACTGGATCTATTTATTACTTTTATTTGTACTGCCCTTCTAGTGGCATCTAAACTGGAACTTCAAACAACAATTTCTCCTGTTAAAAAGAAATCCTGTTTTACTAGGAGTCTAACATGAAAATGTCTTATTAAAAATGACTCAAATGATGTTGATAATGCAATCATGTTCAATCGGTATTTAAAATTAATTTATATTTATTTTGCACATAGTGGTTTCCTTTAGAATATCTAATAACTGTCACCTATAGGAAATGACAGTCAAATAAATATTGAATCTGATTTTCAAAAAGATAAATCACTAAGAGTCATTCCATTGTTTCTTTGTATTTCATTTACATTACAAAGCTGAAATTCATTATTAAGGTCTTAAACTAAAGAACCATTGAAAAGGTTTCTTTTTGAGTTAACTCTGAGTTTGATTTCCCAGATCCTCTTTTCCTTTGTCTTGTTTTCTGGAACAGGGTTTCTTTTGGTTTTTAGGGAAAATTTTCAGGGAATCTCCCCGCTTTTCCGCCTTTGACTCCTGTGGTTGGTCCAATAATAAACTGACATGAGAGAGATTAACAAGAGAAAAGACAAATTTATTTTCATGTACATAGAGGTCCATACGATATGGAACCTAGTGAGTTACTAACATAGTCAGTTTTTATTGAGTTTAGACAAAGAGGCAATAAATCTGTGACAAACATGAGACAAAGAAATTCTTGAAATTTTTGGTTTGGACAATGAATTTAGTGAGCTAAGCAGAGCTTATTTGTATAGCTTCTTATTCCTGTCTCTGATGATAAGTTGTCTTTCTATCTCTGTCTATCTCTGTGTGGGGAGAGTTCCTGTCACATAAGGATTTATTTCCTGCCTTCAGAAAGAGGAGGAGGGTCAGAGAAAATTTCTGCTTTTAAGAAAAGGGGAGTTTAGGGCTACATTCAATCCCTGGGTTTTTTTTTTTTTAAATTCAAAATAATCAATATGCCACTTTCACACATCTTGGGGCAGCCTGATCTGGGACCCAGTAGGCCTTTATTTCAAGTTTGAAATTTGCTTACCAATATTAGCTTCTAAGAAAAGGAGCTGAAAGATAGCAATTTGTACTTAAAAGAGAATGCTATTGGCCATGCAGAGTGGTGTTCTTTTGGAAAGTTCTGTTGCAGACAATACTAGAAGAAACTATATGATGCTTTCCACTTTCCACTTTCCGCCTCCACATTTTAATGATAGACTTTGGGAAAATCTGACTCAGTGTTTCCAGATTCATATTATAAATTATGCAGAAATAAGATTGTTTTAAAACACCACAAAAGGGAAAGCAGAAATCTTAGGGTATCTGTATCACCTCCCATAAAGCGATTAGCATTGAATGCATCAAGATCTTACCAATAAAAATAAACTTTTAAAATATTTAAGTGAATCAATTTTCCTGAGGTTTAAAGTTCAGCATTTTAAAATCTTCTAAATTTAGTCGGGTGTCTTCCTGAATAGAAAACTTTTGGTGGCAATTAATCATAAGAACAGATTTATTTTTGTGTTCACTTTTTAATCTTTTAAGTTTAATGGCTTAGCGTATTATTTAAAATATATTAAATAAAATTTAGCAGATTTTTTCCCTGCTAGACTTTTGCCTATATTAGTGTATTTATTTTTTAACCCTAGCTAACTAAAACCATTACATCTGGTGTGACAAAGTGATTTAAAGATGCCATTGAAGGGCAATTTTGATTGCTAAATGATTATATTATCATTTAATTTGTTGTTCACTTTATGAAAGTGCTGTACTCCATGCTGTAGCATGTATGAAAATAAGTTAGCCACAGTTTGCCCTCTGTGAGCTTATAGTCCACTGAGGAAATTGAACATGTGTGGATGGAAAGGCCATAAAGGAAGAGAGACAAAATGGTATGAGGTTCAAAGGCAGACCAGACAGCATTGAGTTGAGGTCTTAGGGAAGGTTTTGTGGAGGAGGGGGGGATTTGAATGGACCTTGAAAATCTTGAAACATTGGTTAGGTGGAGGTGGCTGGTGGGAGTATTCCAGTCATACAGAGCAAAGGCAAGAAGGTGAGACTGTAAATGTGTTTGAGAATGCTGAATGAGTGCATTGTGGTTCTGTCTTGGAGATTCATGAAGAGGCCTAGGAATTAAGGTTGGAAAGGTAAGGGAGGACCACGGAGATCCTGAGTTCAGCTTTTATTGAATAGTAATAGATAGTGGCAAGGTTTAGCTGACATTTGGAAATACTCCATTGGGTGAACTGGATTGAGAAGGAAGTGGACTAGAAAAAGGTGGTGGTGGGGGCTATATATAGTGCTATGGACAGAGATGTGATGATGGTTTTGAGTCGTAGAGAAGGAAGGGGTACTAGCCTTCTAACCTGGTCATCTTTGTCCTCTTTCAGTTGCTTTCAACTCAGTAGCCAGAAGGATCCTATTAAAATGCCACTCTTCTGTTCAAAGTTTCTATGTTTTCCCATTTAGTCACAGAAAAGTCCCCTTTCTATTTGATGTAGCAGAGCTATGATTTAGCTCCTGATTACCTCTTTGACCCCACCTCCTTCTTGGAGTTCCATTTGTTTATTCTGTGCAGTGGACTCATCACTGGCCTTCAACTGTTAGTCATGCCCTCACCTCAGGGCCTTTGTACTTGTTGTGAGCCCTTTTCCCCAGATCCTCTCACTTTTTTCAGGATATTACTCAATAGGTCCTTTTTCGGTGAGGACTTCCTTGGTCACCCTATTTAAAAATTTCCACCCTCCTCTCCAAAATTTCTTATTACCGTCCTTCCTTTACCTTCATCATTATCTGAATGCTATGCGTTTTACTTAACATATTTATTTTCTTCCCAATGAGATAGTACTATCAATGCAAGGAATTTTTTTTTTTGTTAATCATGTTCCCTGCTGATTTTATACCACCTTGTATATCCTCACTGAATAGTTAATGAATGAATTAGTGAATAATTGGGAGAGAAAGAAGATATTGTGTCATAAGATGGGGCATTTGAGATGGGAATCATGGGAAGTTACCAAAGATAGTTTTGGGGTTTAAAGCTTAGATAATGGGGAGAGGAAATAGTTGAGAGTGCAGAAGTTGTAAATTCTGAATCTGAGTGGGCCAAGAACATCCAAAATCATTGCTTGTGATCCTTTGTTAGGTACAGTATGGGGTATGGTAGGGTCAATCTTGATTGAGCAAAGAGGAATCACCAAAATCCTTGTCCTGAGTCACACTATCTTAGCTTTCTTGAATATTGCCTTTCTCCTTTGCTTAGTTACACTTCAATTGTATGTAGCTTTTATTGAATGGTGTTGCTTGAATCCTCCATATTTGCCATTGGAGCACTAATCAGTGTCCTTTATATAAAACCTCACTTCTTGAGAACAGTGGCTCTCAAATGCAGCCTACATTAAAAACACCATTAGGGCTTCTTGAAACCCAGGTTATTGGGCCAGAAACATCTGATTCAGGAATTCTGGGGTGTGGTCTGATAACACTGGTCAACAAATTTTTACAAAAGTCATGTTACTGAAATAAAATTAGTCATTTCCTATCAATTTGTATGTGCTCAACACAAATATGACAACCAAATTCTAATTTTGGCTCTAGTTTTTTTTTTGGTAATCTGCAATAAATTGATGTTTACATCACGAAATACATGCCAATAGTAATAGGACTATGGTTAATACCTGTAAAAAATCAACTCATAGCCTACTTCTTAGATTTCTTTGCTTGTCTCTTGTACAACTGTTCAAGAATAGAATAGATGGAAGATGGGTTTCCATTGTGCAAAAGCACAGCCTGAAGACTCAATTTCGAAGGGTCTAGAAATAGTCTCCATTCTTGTGGGTGATGAGTGATTTCTAAGGCATTCGTGAGGCCCTCAATATCGGAACAGAATACCAGAGTACTTTCCTTTCTGAAGAAAGGCTCCAACTGCTGATGGTGCTTTCGATATAAAGTCATTGTGACATCTTCTAGAAAATTCCATTGTTGGAGTCTTGATCCTAGCAATTCTGCCTTGTTCTTGGATAAGTCCATCATGAACCAGGTCATTTTGTTCTTCTTGTGTTAGTCTCTGTGGGCTTGATGATGCACCACAGTGAAAATCTGGACCACTGCATGATGATGGAACAGGAGAACAAGTCGGCTCACCCTTGTCCTCATCAGATGAATCAAGAGAATATAGTGCTGGAGGTTCTCAAATGGGAAGTCCCTCGCCATGTGGAACTGGTCTCAATGCAGACGGAATGTTTGGGTAGACTATTCTTGACTTCTTTAGTTTTGTTATTCTGCTGGAAAGAGGAGGAACCAAGCAGAAGTAACAGTCTTTTATGTCATTGGTTGGCTCTCTCCACACCATGGGGACTGCAAACAGCATTGATGGTCTTTTGCCATTGAACCACTGTGAAAACTGTGTTGTACATGTAGCACAGCATATACGCAGGGCCCAAGGCTTGTCTTGGTCACCAACTTTGCATCCGAAGTCAAGATGATAAGCCTTCTTCACCTGAGAAGTGATACTTTTCTTCTGCTTGGCTAATATCGCTTCCCCACAAATAGCGCAGAAATTGTCCACATTTAATGCACTTTCGAGGCATTACTGTTCTGTATTGTGCCTAAATGGATAAAATAGTAACAGTTCTATGGAACAGTAGCTTAAACTGTCTCACACAAAGTCTGAAATATTTTCAATGCTCAACCTTTCGGACAGCGCTTTGTATAGTGCACTGCTGACACCAGTTTACTTCAGCAGCCACCTGGCAGTAGCATTACATTGCATCAGAAAATGATGCAATCAACTCTGGATGATGTGTGCATAATGGCATTATGCAATGTGAGGCAATATTACATCATTCTAGGCTGATTTAGGATGTTGTTGCAGTCCTACTGGATAAATATTCACGGTGAAACATATAAAATGAATTATATGGAATATCTTCAAAACAAGAGCTAATAAAAAATTTTCAGGGTTATGTTCATGTTTGGCACACCAAGATACTATAGATTAGGGGACCTTTTTAAGTCAGTAACAATCTCAATGTTGACCAGTGTAATTCTCATTTTTAACAAGTTCCCTAGTGATACTGATACTGGTGGTTCAGGGACTACACTGAGAGAATCAGTGCTCTAGAACATAGTTGGGAAAAGCTTTGTTTTCTGTAGAGAAGTTAGAAGGTCTCTGTGTTTCACTAAAGATGATTAAACATTTTTGGTGAGCGGGAATCTCCGAATGAAATTTGAAATCCAGGCGGAATCTTACAGGCATATTTAATTCTTTTCCTGGATTTTGCTAGGGAAAATGGAGGTCCTGTTCTGTTATATTTTCTCTATTTCTATTTTTTTTTGTTTCCTTTCTGCTTTACTTTCTGTTTGCAAAGTTTTTTCTTTCTTTTTTTCTTTTTGTGGTAATTCAAACCTTTATATGGGACCAAGAATGTATGAGGTTAAAAAGTAGATGGTAACAGACTTGGCAAAGAATTCCTAAAAAAGAAAACACTTTTTTTCTACTCAGGGCAAATTAACAGTGGGGTTACTCATCAGAGTAGTATTTACTTAGAAAGATATATAAAAATACTCATTTGTGTCAGGTTTAAACAAGCAAGATGGTACTGTGGCCAGTAACCACTAATGATGTATTTTGGGTCCAAACGGCCATCATTTCTGTCCACTGTCCGTAGTTAGTGTCTAGGAGCCCCGTGTGCCAGCCTGGATGTGACTGGCATGCCCGGGTCGTCAGGCTACTTCTACCCCTCTATTGGCCAGTCCATATGCCGTTGCCAGTGTTGTTATGGAGAGGAGGGAGGAATTGCGATACTTCCATGGGACTTGTAATTGGAACAACCAGGGGATCATTAACTTCAAAGAAAGTGAACAGGAAATGAGGGCACTTGAGTTCCGTTAGCTGAATTCTTGTGAAGAGCAACTTTAGTTTTGCTTTTACAGAAAGATGTGATTAAAAATCATTTGATGCTCCTGGATTAGACTTTGAAAAGTTGTATCTGCTGTATGTCCATGAAATACACAAAAAGGTTCAAGACTTACAGTCATGGGCCTCCCTGGTGGCACAGCGGTTGAGCGCTGAGCTGTGGAGCTGTCGGCAGCGCGCAGTGTGAGTTCAATGCCCAGCCGGGGAGAATCCCACATGGCGTGGCAGACCTCTCCTGCCTCGCCCGCTGCTCCCCTCAGCAGTGTATTTCTGATCTGCCTGTTCTGCCCACCCCGCTCTGTCTCTGGCGAACCCTCTCGCCGCCCCACGCCTCTGGCCTGTACCCCAGCTTGTATGTATAAATAAATAAATCTTTAAAAAAAAAAGATTAAAAAAAAAAGACTTACAGTCATGAGTGGAGTTATTGATATTTTCAATGCAAGACTTCCACCAGTCTTTTGGTACACCAGGTGGTTTAAAAGAATACAGATAATGAAAGCTAAAATATTAGAAGTAAATGACAAATTGAGCCCTTTCTTTAATTACTAAGGCAATCACAGTGTCAGGGAGAGATGTTAAAAGATTCTATTCTATAATTTGAACCTAAAGATTTTTTTTACAATTGTTTAAGACCTTTACAAACAGGTGCCTCAAATTTGTTGACTTTTTTGAAAAAATCAAATTGTAAACTTACATTGCAAATTAAAAATGAGGCTCCTGAAAATCTCAACTTGACTAGATACAAAACAATTGAAAAACCTTTAAAGGTGTATTGAGAAAAAAAGTCTTTTTAAAAAGAAAACCACCATTTGTCATTACCAAAAAGAGATATCTTTAGGTGAAAATAATAAAACCCCCATGCGGCATGGATAACACAGATAGTTCCGGTTATCTGGCCAATGAGCAAAAAGCAAGGGTTTTATTTATGAATGTAACTGAGTGATGACATGGAAGGACATTATTATTGAAAGAAGAATGTGTTGGCTATATTTTCCAAGAGAAGAAAGGGACTCCAAGCCACACAGGGCCACATGGGAATCACCAGTTTTGATTAGGAGGCTGGAGTAGGAGTTAGGGGAACACTGGGCCAGAGCCTTAGGGGTGTTTCTACAGGGAGGGGAGGGCAGGGCAGAGTAAGCAGTTTCTTGAGTTTGAATGATCCTAGGAAGCTCTGGGTGGAGAGTGGTCAATAGCATTCTGGGAGCTGACCTGAGGTGATTAGATCTAGAAATACTGACTTTGGTGTGTGAGAGCTAGAGGCTGTAGTGGAGAGGAGGGATGCAGATGGGGCTGTAGATGCAGATGGGTTGGTTTGCTTATAAAAGCTGTGCTCCCAGATGAGTCCTTGGTGTCTCCAAGAACAGGTTGTCCAGTCTCTCTCTAGCCAGCAAGCTTTTTAAGATGTCAAAACACAATGAAATACTGAAAATAAAAAAATCTTGGGCCACATATCTATGTTTCAGTCAATGACAGACATATATAATGGTGGTCCCTCTTTATAATGGAGGCAGGCGTAGGCTGTAACATCTAGATTTGTGTAAGTACTCTCTATGATGTTTGCACAGAGATGAAATCGCCTGACCACTCATTTCTCAGAACATAACACTGCTGTTAAGTGACACATGACCACAATGTAAAAGCTTCTGTTGCACAGTCAGCGCGTGCTCTCACCTTGGCTGATTCAACAATACCTGTCAGTTGATGTCCCCTTCACCTTTCCCCCATGATCTTAGCTCTTCCTAAGACCTCCAGCCTTGAGGTTTGGGCCCTGCCCGTGTGCTTTGTATGTTGGAGTGGAACCTCCTGATCAAAACTGGTGCTACCCATGTGGCCCTGTGTGGCGTGGAGTCCCTTTCTTCTGGAAAATGTAAGCAACGTATTCTTCTTTCAATAATAATGTCCGTCCATGTCATCACTCAGTTACCTTCATAGCATAACCCTTGCTTTTTGCCCGTTGGCCAGACAACTTAGTAAAAACCCCAACCTTTTTTATAATAATGACTCCCCTTCCTCCCCATTCTTATTCTTTTCATTTTTACTGCTGGCTGCTAGGTTGCTGCCCAAACAAGGCAATACCTATACCTTGTTTGACTTTAGACCATTAAAGTCATCTTTATCTCCTACAATTGATACTTCCCTCAAATTTTACTTTTATTTAAGAAGTTGGCATTATCTAAGACTTTTAGGAAAGAACTAGACTGGTTTCCAAGTATCATTTATTGAAATAGATGACTGGCAATATCTAACTGGAGAAAATCCTCTTTCCTTTTCTCTTTCACAAATATCTTCATTGAGCAACTAAAATAAGATGAAAACTCAGGACACATATAAGAAAAGTTCAAGTCCTTGCCTTTAAAGGAACAGAAAGGAAGTCAGACATAATAAAATATGTTAAGTCTTTAAATGGAGTTAGGTACAAAAGGAAGGAAGGCTGAAGGATGAAGGAGGAATTCCTAAGTTAGCTGCTAGAGCCAGGGAAGACTTCCCTTGAGTGATGATAGATTGCAGCATCCCTTTAAAACTTCATGTTTTTCCAGATTATAGAAGCATAACATGTTCATGATAGAAAATTCAGAAAGCATATAGAAATATAAAGAATAAAATAGACATGAATTTCAACCATTTTTCTAAAAATAAATGCCTAATTTTTAGTAATTAGAAAGCTTATTTTAAAATTAATGGCTGCACATCATAGTGAATGTACTAAAAGTCACTTTATTACAGTTGCTTTAAAGTAGTTAATTTTATGTTATATGAATTTTACCTTAATAATTTATTTTTAAGGAGATATTTAAAATTTCTACTTGAATTTAAACAAAATGGACTAGTAAACTTCATATTAATTTTTTTCCACAAGAAAAGATATTATGTCCAAAATATCTGTGTCCAAAACTTTTGAAAAATATTAACAGGAGTCAGTATTGTGTATGTTATTTAATTTTTATAATTCATACCTGGATATGAATGTAGTTTTATAAGTAGCCTGTGACTTGATAGTCATAGTAATTCAGCTATTATGAAAAATAATAAGACAATCACTGCTCTTCATTCTACTTCCAGTTTAAATTAAAAAAACGAGTCAAGAGAACAAAATTGAAAGCTTATGTCTATTTCAGAAAGAGAAGTCTTTAGGAGAGCTTAACAGAGAAAAGCTGATATGGAAGCAGAATGTCAGCAGGTAAAAACACACAAACAACACCTTATGGGGAAAGGAGTTTTCTAGCTTCCAGAAAAAAATCAGAAAATGAATGAAATTTTAAAAATATGTTAAGACAAATTACCATGTAAAAATTATTATTCATAATTTTGACTTTGAATTGTAAAGAAAATGTCAAATTATGCTATGGATTCTCTCATATTACCAGTTAATACATCAAAAATATTTAAGCTCTGTTGATAAAAGAGTCAATCATCCTATTATCCTACAAAATGCCTCTTTCCCAGATATGCTGGATGGATGAAATATTTACATGTCCTCCTTCTGTCAAATTTTAACTTTTTATGGAATATTTAGTTTATAATCCTATCCAAGTTCTTTAAGGATTCTTTAACTTTAATGAGTCAGGCTTTAAAAAGGGTCATTTGGTCCTTCACATTTTTCTGTGTTTTTGATAAGTCCACCACAATGTGGACCACCCTTGATCTTATGACTTATGCTTAAGACCTAACTCACTTCCCAGGAGGAAATTAGGCATCTTTGGAATGGACTTAATTTTTTCACAAGTATGTGGATATAGTTTTAGTCCAAAGCATTGCTGTGATGTAGTAAAGAATATCAGTAAATAAGACATTCCAAGCATGTCTTTTGAACTGGAGATATGAGAATATACTAAGGTCCTGCCTTAGCAGCATTTACACTTTCCTGAAAAACCAAAACCAAAACCAACAGCAGATGGGTAAACATGTGCAGCTACAGAAGAAAAATGGGCAGCTACTTGGGCAATGTGCCAGGGGAGCATAGAAGAATAGCATCTGGGGCACGACAGCTTCCCGTGGGTGGGTTCCTAATCCTGAGTCTGGAGCTTGACATTTGCCTAGCCGACTCATGCAGATGACAGTAAGTAGAACAGATCAGAAAGACCATGGCCTCGTAGGGAGATTGGGTGGGCAATCACAGGGCTTCAGACTGGAAGGGCTGACACAGCCCTGTCTTATGGGGCCTTACAAGTGAGGTCAAATTCTCATTAGCCAGACCCCTTTTGCTTGTTCAGTCCCCTGTTGGCACATTTTATTCAAATATCATTTTGTGAAATGTGAAAAATGATTCAGTAGGGCAAGACAACTAAAAGGCACGGTGTAGGTGCTTTTAGATCAGAAAGGACAGAAGCCAATTCAAGCAACCTGCGATACTGGGCTTATCAAGTCAAGCTCCAGGGGAGAGCGGCAGCCTGACCACCGGGCTGTTGCTTCAGTTCCCTCTGCATCTTCAACTGCAGCTGGAGGATCAGTTCCTTGTCCTTATATTTGTTCTCACTTAGGGCTTCACTCTCAATGCCTAGTGCACCCTCTGTATGTCCCCAGCGCAAATGATAAGGGACACAAAGTTAATTTGTTGGCCAGTCTGTTTTCACTTAGAGTGCCCCAGGCCTTTCATCTTTCATGGCTGTTGACAGTCTTCCTGGAGTACCTTTGCCAGCCTCTTTGCCTGACCCAGTCAGCTTATTTTGGGAAGTCAGGTCACAAGGTAAAAACCCTGCAGTCACTGTAGAGGGGTCTTTCAGAGTGGCATATCCTCATAATACCCTCTTCAGAAAGGGAGATGTTTCTCACCAAAGTGAATGGAGTCCTTTACTTATAAACGTTCCTTTACTTATATGTGATTCCTTTACTTTTTATTTGTAACACCAGTGAGTTCCTTCCTTTGTCCCCTTGAAAAGATGATTGCATCTTTCAGGTTCTATGAGACCCAGACTCATTTAAAGCTTTGCTCTTCTACACAAAGTCCTTACTCTCAATAGATACTTGAAATTCTAGATTTGTTTTATGAATGAGTATAAAGCAATCCCATGTGTTAGAGCATGCTTTCCCTAAGGTCAAAAAATTAAAACTGTATCAATACTTGTCTCCTATTATGCTGTGAGCTATGGGACATTAGAGAACAATAAATTATGGTCTCTGATACTGATTCAGTCTCTTATAAGCCCTGTCCCTTAACAGTTTTCACAAGAATCCATCCATACCATGCAGTTCAGATTTTCTGATACTTTGGCTAAAGGCTTGCAAGGTAAAAGGGAGGGACTATGACAATTTTTTTACTACTCAGTACACAAAAATGTTGTCATTGGACTGCAACTTAATACCCGATCCATGTGCACATTATGACTAGGTAGAGTTATCTACACTGCTAATGATGTCATGTGGGAGGCAGGAATGGGAATTACTATCATTATATACATACCAGTGTTAGTAATAATTCTTTAAAAAGTGATTTCTGGGTGGGGAAGGGGGACTGTTGAAATAATTAAAAAAAGTGATTTCTAAATGTAGTCTATGTCTCTTGAATTTTGGTGCTTTGTATTGAATTTTGTCCTTGCCCTACTGTAAGACATTAAACATTCCCTAAATCTCACAGGCATTTCTGGTTTTATTGTCAGCTTGCCATTATAATTAAATTTATAAGATTTCTTAGCATTAGATGATAAAAAAATGATAATCACTATCATTATTTCATCTCTCCATCATGCTGTGTACTGCATTTTTTTGTTTTATAATGGCACAATTATAAATGACACCAAGGAATTTATCTACAATATATTCTGCAGCATGAAAATTAGGTATTTGGCTGCAAATTTATGGATTTAGCAAACTCTTTGCTAATTTAAATATTTACACTCTATGTTTCTGAAATAATTTTGACTTTACATAAAAGCCACAGAAATAATATACAGAGTGTCTGTGTATCTTGTATCCTAGTCCTCAATTACTAATGTTTCTGACCCATCTGAGATGTCACAGGCTTGACGCGCAATGACCTATGCTAGTTCAGTGTGTTTCTTCTACATACAAGAACACTCTCCTACATGATCCCAGGACAGGCATTAAAATCAGATAATAAACATTGACTCAATGCTGCCAGTGAGACCACAGATCCCATTCAAATTTTGCCAGTTATCTAAACAATGGCCTTTATATTTAAGGTCCAATCAGATATCACATTTTGTATTTAGTTGTCATGTCTCTTGCCACCTTTAATCTGGGTCAGTTCCTCATCTTTTTTTTGTCTTTTATGATCTTGATCTTTTTAAAAAGTGAAGGCAGCAACTTTCTAGAATATCCCTCAATTTGGATTTGATGTTATAACCTGATTTATGCGCATTTGTGGGCATACACTTACATGATGCCATATTCAGTGCATTGTACTGGAAGCCACACTGTGTTAATTTGCCCTGCTACCAGCTAGGTGCACACAGTAACTCGCTTTTCTTTTTGCCACTTTGTGCTTGTCTTTAAATGACCATGTACTAGTAGTATTAATTTTGAAACTAGGTGGGGACAAAAGCGGGCCTGATGATCCATGACAAGGAATAAGGATGCCTTGGTGGCAGGTGTTGTGTGGTGACATACTTCTGAGGAGGTGTGGAGCTGTTCCCTTAAATCATATACAGTGTTGAAAACTAATGTTACCTCAATAAAAATATAATAATTTTGAGGTTACAAATTTCAGCAAGTAGTGGATTTGCAAATACTGACGGTGAATGGTCAGCATCAACTGTATCTTGTTATTACTCTTTTACTTACTACTTTTAGCATCCGTTAAGTTCAAATTGTTCTAGATTTGATTATTGAGAATCATTCAGGAATAAGGATGCTTTGGTGTCTTTTGTGTCCTTATGTATCCCAACTTTCCTTTGAGCACTTTTTTACTTTTTTCCAGATTTGTCTTGTGTTTTATCTGCTTCAGCTCTGAAGTTAGACATTTCTCCAAGGGGTTCTGGTTCCTTTTAGTGGAGAATGGCATTTAGAAAACAAGAACCATAGCAAGTGGGTTTTTACTACCAGGGTGTCATACACAAACATCTGTCTCACATCTTAGTTATTTGCCTATCATCCTCTCTCTCTCTCTCTCTCTCTCTCTCTCTCTCTCTCTCTCTTCCTTCCTTCATACCTATCTACCTAACTACCTACCTGGATCATAAATGCATATCAATATTTCCAGTTCTAACATATCTAATTATACCTTTCTCATATTTGTAACTTCCTTCTCTGGTGTTTAAAAAAACTGATTGTACATTATTCTCCATATATTAACATATTTGTTGACTCCCTTTCATAAACAAACCCCCAGTCCCACCAACCAGAGACACAATCCCAGATCCCTGGCCCCTCACTTCTGCAAGGCACATAGCCTGAAAGCTCATCTCCAACAAAGGGAAAGGAAGAAGGTGAAAGAAAAAGAATGATGCTAGCTTAAAGTTGTTGAAAGTATGAATTTTTGTGAAATTCTTCTTAAAAAACAGACTTACTTTTAAATGAAAGAATAGAGAGACATTGCATATGTCTTTAGTTGCTTTTGAAATTAAAAGGCTATTTTACTTTAACAAGTAGGTATAGAAAAAAGCAGGTTTTTTTAATAACTAGTGTCTTTTTAAACTACTTATGTGATACATATGTCATCTTAGGTTAAAATTTTTTATTTTATGTTTTCCCCAGTTGCTTTATTTAAAGTTTATTTTTATTATTTTATATAACCTTATTTATTTTATTTTATTTATTATTTGTGCATACAAGAACTGGGGTGTAGGCCAGAGGTGTTGGGGGTGAGAAGATTCACCAGAGATGGAGTGGGGAGCAGAACAGGCAGATCTACTGAAATACACTACTGAGGGGAGCAGCGGGTGAGACAGGAGAGGTCTGCTGAGCCATGTGGGAAGCTCCCTGGCCAGGGATCGAACTGGTGCTGCAGTGGCTGCAGGTAGCTTCATAATGTTGAGACTTAACCCCTTGTGCCACCAGGGAGGCCCCAATTATTATTGAGGTAACATTGATATACAGTACTGTATATGATTTAGGGAAATACCTTCTCAAATGTATGTCAGCACACCACACCCACCATCAAAGCACCCTTGTCCTTTCACCATAGACCATTGGGTCCTTCTCCCCTTTGTTCCCAGACTCTCTTTCTAGTAGCCACAATTGTACAGTCAGATTTCTAGTTTAGCTTCAGTTACGCCGTCATATTTTATCTCTTCATATCTTTTGTTTCTCTACATTCCACAATATGAGTGAAATCATCAGGTATTTGTCTTTCTCCTTCTGATTTATTTCACTTAGCATATATTCTCCTGTTCCATCCATGTTGTCTCAAATGGCAAGATTTCATCATTTTTATAGCAATGAACAGAAAATAGAAATTGAATCTTTAAATAAGAAGTCCTCAGATGTTTTCAGTTTAACACATTGACTTTTAATATGCTAGCTAAACTTATTTTGATCATAAATGTTGAACAGAAATCTTAATGTTCTAACTTTAAAATTTTGGATATAAACATTTTGATTTGCAGTGTTTACAAGAGAATATTGGGTAATTTTATGAAGCATTTTGATGATGTATTTTTTTTGGTGTGTTAATCCATGTTAAAAACATAGCTTGCATCTTAATTCTTTTAAAAGTGTTCATTTAAAAAAAAGGTTATTAAATTAAGATGTAGGGCATTAAAATTAATTTACGTTTAAAATGAAAATAGGAGATAGTCTAGAGTTCCTAATTTTTAAATTCTAGTGAACAGGCTATGAAGTATAGCTATAATAGTAATTGTTGCTTAACTGCTATGAAAAAATTTTATTATGCTGTAACATAAAGAGATAACTTCTGGTAAATGAGATTACAATATATGTCAAAAAGAATGCAATTTACTCTTTCTGTGAAGATTTGTACAGATTATATGAATTGAATCAAATCACATTGTAAACATGCAAATATACAAAAGTATATACATGGGAATCTCCTATTCTTCCCAATCTTACTCATATTCGCAGAATTTCTTGACGTTATAGAAATTGAGAACTTCACATTTGATCATATACAAATAGGTTGCTTTGTTTGATTTTTACATAAACATTTATGTAAAAATACACATTTATGTATATATTTCTGCAGCAGTTTGATTTATTCATTAATAAAGTATTCCTTGTGGTTCCTTTTTATGCTGCTACATAACACCCTTTCATTTTAACTACAGAATATTTCATTATATGCATTCAGAGACAGAAGAACATTCATTTTTTTTGAAATTGTAAGCAATACTGCAATGAAAACATTCGCACTTACATCTTGACGCATATATGTAGCAAGTGCTGTGAAAATAATGCCTAGATTCCAGAATGAAGTTTTCTCTTATTTGAGAGGCAGCTGTGTAGGTACAGAACCCCCACATCAAGTTTTCTTTCTCTTTGGGGGATCATTTCTCTTTGCTCCCCAATCCAAACTACCTGAGAGTGTTTAATCTGGTGGCCTGGCCCTTATGCTCTTTTAGCTACAATTATTTCATCTTTCACAGTGAGGCTGGAAGATCAGATGCCTGACATCATTATTAGTTCTGTTGTGGGTGTGGGGGCGGCCAGGGAGATGGCAACTCAGAAGTACATTTCCTTATGGATATGCTAGCTCAATGAACTGGAAACTGTAATTTTAGTACTATGTTGTAGGTACTTTACGCTGTTAGTAGAATTTGAGACCTTATTGAAGAAGAACATTGCTTTAATCATTAAAAAGTGCAAATAATTTATTTTAAATAGTTTTGAGTCAGGAGACACAGGCTGGGCACTTCTTATAAGGGTATTTGTGTGTGTTTTTAGATACTTTATTTAAATTTCTTATTCTAGTTGAAAATTTGTAAAAGTTGAAAATCTTAGTAAAGTTGAATATTTCTAATCAGTCATTAGGTTTTTCTATTTTTATTCTCAATTGTTGCTGAATGGCTATTTCCAGTTCATTTCAAAAACAATTCAATTTTATTTTATTTTCCATCCCTTGTTTATAACATTCATTTGTCATTTTTGTCATTTTGTAGACCTACCAAGAGCAGCTGTCAGGATCTTAAGCAACATGACATTCCTTTTTGTGAGTTTGTCATACACAGCTGAGAGTGCCATTGTAACTGCTTTCATTACCTTCATTCCCAAGTTCATCGAGTCACAGTTTGGTATTCCAGCTTCCAATGCCAGCATCTACACTGGTAAGGCACTGCCATTAGAGCTCCTTGAAAACATGATCATTTTTTGACCACTAAACTGAAATGTAATGAGTGAAGACAAAGTTCATTCTGACATCAAAGTAAATAAGTAAATAAGTCCAGTAACAGCTACCTTCCCCCAGATTTTAGGAGGAAGAAGTCTTTGTATGTTTTCTCTTTGATGCATATTGTATTACCCTGTGATATTTTTACCAACTGTATTTTGGAAAGGGAGAATGTTGCCCATTTATGTTTTATAATTCTCAGTTAAAAAGAATAAAGAAGGCAATGACATTCAAATTTAAATCTGAATGTATTTTTTCACAGGTTTACATGTCTTAAAGTGTCACATTTTTAAAAATTGATAATGTTAAATATAGATCATTTCAATGAAGTCAGGATTTCTTTTATTTTTGTATTTTTATTTATGATGATTTATTTTTTTAATATTAATTTTTATTGTTATTTATATCTTTTACATTTTGTATTCCCCTTGGGTAACCCACCACAAATTCACCCTGATCCTTCTCCGTGGTCCTTTGTGTCCTTTTCTACTCCATTTTGTGCCCTTATCCTCCCCCTCCCCCCACCCCCAAGTGTTTCTCTCCTATTTGGTTTCCCTATAGCCCTGTTATAAGTGAAACCGTTCGATATTTTTCTCTTTGTTTCTGGCTTGTTTCGCTGAGTATGATCCCCTCTAATTCCATCCATGTCTCTGCAAACTGCATGTGTTTATCTTCTTTGAATGCTGAATAGTATCCCAATTGTGTATATGTACCACATCTCCTTGATCCAATCATATGATGATTATTTTTTATGTTGGAGAATATTTTTACTTATTTGTTTATTTGAGGTAACATTGGTTTACATTACTGTATATGATTCAAAGGAATAGCATCACACCACCTCAGATGTGATTCACCACATGCTACTCACTCCAGAGCACCCATATCCCTTTATCATATACTACTGGGTCCCCACCTAACTTTGTTTCCACCCCCATTCACTCCCTCTAGTGTCCTTAATTCTGCAATCATTTCTAGACTTTGTTTGGTATAGTTCTATCAGTTCCTTTGTTTTGTTCCTCTATATATTCCACATATGAATGAAGTTATGCTGTATTTGTCATTCTCCTTCTGGTTTATTTCACTTAGCATAATCCACTCCAGTTCCACCTATATTGTCACAAATGGCAGGAGTTCATATTTTTTTTTACAGCTGAATAGTATGCCATAGTGTATATGTGTCACATCTTCTTGATCCAGTCATCTGTCATTGGCTACTACATTGTTTCCATAACTTGGTTATTGTAAGAAGTGCTGCAATGAACAAAAGGAGTGCATGTTCTTTTGAATTAGTGATTTTGTCATCTTGGGGTAGATGTTAAGGAATGGAATTACTGGATTTTATGATGGATCAATTTTTATAATTTGAGAAACCTCCGTTTTGTTCACAATGCCATAGGGGTGGATCAGTCTATATTCCCACCAACATTTGTTGCTTCTGGATTTTTTTCTATGGGCCATTCTCACTGGAGTGAGTGGTATCTCATTGTGGTTTTGATTTCCATTTCCCTGATAAGTGATGACTATGATTTTTACATATTTCTGTAGGCCACCTTTATGTCTTTTTTGAGAAATGTCTATTTAGCTCCTCTGCCCTTTTTTTTGATTGGGTTCTTTGTCCTCTTTTTATTGAGTTGTATACATGCTTTGTAGATCTGGACATTAGTTCTTTGTGGGATGTATGATGTATAAATGTTTTTTCTACTCAATAAGGTATTTTTTTGTTTTACCGATAATTTTTCACTTTACAGAAGCTTTTTAGTTTGATGCAGTCCCATTTGTTTAATTTTGCTTTTATTTTCCTTCCTGTTGTAGCTGAGTCCCCAAAGTCATCCCTGAAGCCAATTTTGTGAGTGTTTTGCTTATGTTTTTTTCTATGTATTTAATAGATTCTGGTTTTATATCCAAGTCTTTGATCCATTTTGAGTTGATTTTTGTGTATAGTGTAGTATAGTGTAGTATAGTATTGTATAGTATAGAGTGGTGTAGTGTCATTTTTATGCATGTGGCTGTCCAGTTGTCCCAACAACATTTGTTGAAGAGACTTTTCTTTCTCCATTTTATACTCTTGGCTCTATTTCCTTAAAGTATAAGGTTAGGTAATTTATTTGAGCACATTTTTGTTTCTTGATGTGGGCCTGTATTGCTATGTAATGTCTTCTTAGAACTGCTTTTACTGCATCACAGAGGTTCTGTAGGTTGTGCCTTCATTTTCATTCATCTCCAGGTATTTTTCAATTTCTTCTTTGATTTGCTCATTAACACAGTAGTCATGAAATCAAATTTTACTTTTATAAGTGTGAACAGATTTTCATGAAATCAGTGGAGATGCTTGAAGTTAGAAAGGAAATCTATGACTTTTTTTTTCTTTAGAGGACACTTCATATTTGGGCAAACTGGTTTTTAGGAGAATTTAATATGTGTACCCAGAGTATTTAGTATGCAAATCTATTTTTCATAGAAAAGTGAGTAGCCAGATATACATTATGCAAATAACATTATGTATATTTCTTTACTGGTTTCAAAGATGGTCAAATGACTATTTACTTGAAGTCTAAGTCATTAGTGAAGTATATATAAAATTAAATGGAGAATTACAAGGACTTTTCTGATGACTTTGGCTCTCACTTTCAAATCTAGATAGTTTGAATTGTCTGAAAATTAACAAGCACCATTATATTGTTGTAGAAAGAAAAGTTGACTTTGGTAATTAGTTTGTTCTCTATTTCACTTTGTACATAAGAAGGTAAACATAATCGGGTTGTGAGTCCATTATAGCAAATATTTTTATTAAGAGTATACCACTGTGAACCATGATAATTTGGACATAAATATAGGTTTTCCTCTATTCGGTTTTAAAAAATACACGTTTTTCTAAATTACAGTTTGGTTATCAGAAAATCTGAATGTCCCATTTCTAGTTTAATTTTTACACCCAACCTTTGTTAAATTCTTTGACAGAGGAACCAAAAATTGTCTTGTAACTATATCTGAAGCTACACAGAGGTTAAATGTAGAGTAGAGCGAGCATTTCCCAAGCTAAGTTTCAACACTAAAAGGTGTTCCTGGAAAGGAGAGCCATAGTTTAAAATAATTGGGACTTGTTGAGTTAAACAACTTATTATAGTTCTTTGTTGCATGACTTTTCATAACCCCTTAAATGCCAATATGATTTATGAAACTCCTAGAAGAAAGTTCAGACTACATTCTTTCTCAAATTTATTTGATCATGAAATTTGACCTTTTTTAGAGGCTATTTTTCAGAATAATCCTCAGGACACACATTGGGAAACACAGCTAGACCATCCTGTGTGCCCCTATCCCAGTCAGACTAGGGAGCAGAGTTGTCTGGACCATCTCTTTCCCCTCCAGATGCTCTATTTTGGCCTCTGGTGTTAGTGGGGAGTGGTTCATTGTTGAGCTAGGTAGGAACTGGTACATAGTGAGTGCATACTGACCAAAGTCATTTCTATTACTGGTAGAGGCAGGGGCTAGAGAGACAACTCCTTGTGAAAGCGTGTAATGTTTTGCTGCAGAGCTCCCTGTGGTTTGGTCAAGGCAATATATTTTTTTTTACAGTCTTTTTTCTTTTTAAGATTTATTTATTTCTGCCTACAAGCTGGGGTACAGGTCAGAGGTATGGGGTGATGAGAGAGTTCACCAGAGACAGAGGGGGAGCAGAACAGGCAGATAAAGGGAAATACACTGCTAAGGGGAGCAGCGGGCGAGGAAGGAGAGGTCTGCCGAGCCATGTGGGATTCTCCCCCGCTGGGCGTGAAACTGTTGTTGCCACTGCCTACAGCTCCACAGCGCAGCACAGGGAGGTCCAAGGCAACAGTTTTTCAATGTGGCTCCCTTGGTGAGGAGTTTGGTGGATTGACTAAAACAAACTTATGGAATTTGCTCATCCTTTGCTCCAATATCAGGAGCATTAAAGAAGCAGTATCACAAACTGCCAATTCCATTCAGGTTTAATTATCAGCATTTAAAAAAAAAAATCATCGCTAATACAATTTATACAAAGTTCATAGTTTACTGTGTTCAGATAAAAGACTTTATTTTCAGCTCACATGCTTTTTCCTTCCTTTCCAGATAAGTGACCATTAATAATAGTCAAGCGATACTAAGATTAAGAGTATAGGACGGCCTGTCATTTATTGTAAAATAAAAGCAAACGAAGATGAATATTCTATTTAAAGCTCATCTTGCTTTTTTGAATTTTTATTAATTGAATCCTTCTTACCCCCCTAAACAGATATTTTTAAGGACTTTTTTAAGGACTTTAGTTCTCTAAACGCTTTCTATGTCTGTAAGTGACATGGGGGAAAATAGGAATTTTAACAGGTTCCCATCTGGGGTAGAGAGAGTATAAGATGATACTAGAATAACTTGTTGCACCCAGAAAGAGATGTTCCATATCTAATAGGGACATCCCAGAAGAACACAGACACCAGTTTAAAGGCGATCCCACTAAAAGAATAGGAACAAACTGAATATCAAAAAGAATAATGATGATAAATGAAATATACTACATTTGAATTTTTAAAAAAGGGAAATATGTACATAGCAATGAGAGATAGAGGTGGGTGAGAGGGTAGGGAAAGGAAAGGATGAGTTCTTTCACAGAAAAATGCCAACAGTAACTGTTGAACCACTAAAGTAAAAATTGATTTAGACAAGGTCATTAAACCATCGATTTAAATGTTGGGGATCAGATATCAGTTTAAACAGTAAAAGTTTAAAAATACCTTTATAATAGAGATATATGATGGTCTTAATCTTACCCAAATAGCAGTGCCTCATGTGCATGTAATTGTGATTCCAAGAGAGATGCAACATCGCCAGCTGGGTGTTCTGTATATTTTCCTTATGTTTGCTCATGAGGTGGCAGACAGACAAATTGAGACTGTGAGATATTGAGCAGGACAACTGACCTGAACATCTCAAATAATTCACTGAGGTGAAAAATGATGTGAGTGAAGGAGATTGCTGCTTGATTAAGAGAGGAGACTAAGGAGCAATAATGTGAATATGTGAATCTTTATTCCATATTGTGTATAAAGACAAAAAGAAGGTACAAAAAAATACAAAAAGAAAGCAGAATATAGTCATAGTGGACATCTTTTAAGATAATTGGGGAACTTCGTATGTGTTGTGAATTGATAATGTTATTGAACTAATGCTGACTTTCTCAGTTGTTGTAAGGGTGCTGAAGCTATGCCAGAGACACTGCTCATTCCCGAAAATAGGTGAAATGTTGTGACAGCCATAGTTTATTTTCAAATGGTTTAGCAAAATGGAAGTACATGGTACGATGTTAACAGATGGGGAATTTAGTGAGAGACATGAGGATTTATTACACCATTCTTTCAACTAATTTTTTTTAGTTTGATATTCTTCAAAATAAAGACAAATAAACATGCAAGAGACAAAAAATAAAATAGACTTAATTTATCATCTGACAAAGCTTTTGAGCTAAAGATCTTTTTTCATTGAAAAATTGTTTGGATGAATACCTTGACCCACCATCGCAATTGCATGGGCCATGTACATGGTAGAGATGAAACGCCACACATGCTCCAGAGGTGAACCTTTGCTCATGAGCTCACCCACATCGTTGTTGGACACTGGCTCTGTGCACAGCTGTGGGTCTTGGGGGATGGGATGTATAAAGAATCAAACCAGGACTATTAAGTTCCTTATGATCCAAGAGGAGATGGAACGCTTCTGCCATAGGTTTAGAAAAAGATGTTTAAAGAGATTAGCAAGTTTGTGTTGCAGGTTTTGGTTCATGGAGTAGTGTGGTTGAATTGTATTTCACGGATAAATGACTTTTAACCAGGCTTTTAAGGACAAGTAGAATTTGACCATTTGGAGTTTGGAGGACATGCACTTATTCATTATGGTGGATAGCTTAAGCAAAGGCAATGATCAGAGAAGGGTGAGGCTTTTTGTAGAGGGGGAAAAAGGCAATTTGCTTTCCAAGACAAAAAAAGGTCTCTAAAGGTAAGCCAGCAGGTGGGGCTGGTGGCGAGTTGAGATGTAGGCTTTCTGACATTGGGAGTGGGAAATCTGCTCAAAGACTGTCAGCACCATTGGGTTCATATCCTAATTACATTGGGGACACCTAAAGAGAGGTGGTGACACCAGTGTCTGATGAGGATGTCATCCTTCAAATCACCTTAATAGACCCACGCCATCCCCTTGGTGTATATATCTACATGGCAGTGGGTCTGTGTTTGCATTACACTCTTCCTGTCCATTTGGGGTTATGTTTGTTGGGGCTAATCCATTTGGGGTTATATTTGTTGACTGAAATTAAATATTATAAATTTGATATTTTGGAAAAACCTGAAGTGATAATAATTCTTAAGGAAGAGTTAAATAGAGTGGCCTTGATTCTTGCCACTGCAGGTTACTAGATGCGTGACTTTGGGCAAGTCACTCCCAAAACTTGAGCTACCCCTGAAGCTTTTCTATAAATTGAGGATAATATTTCTCTATCTCCCTATGTGTAGGTGCTGTCCTAAGAATCTAATGAAGCTGTGAACAGTGATTTGTTCTGCATCTTACCTAATTTCAAATAAGCACAACAATATAAATGGAAAAATATGGCTTAATTATATATCATAGGAAAAATTTATTTATGATGGTGGTAACAACTTATATTTGAAGAAGTGCAGTTTGATGATCTGAGACTGAGACCTCTGTAATAATAGTGAGGATGGTAATGAAACAATTTCTGACATTCAGTATTTGCTAAGTACAGAGTACTATCTAGGCATTATTATATGGATGACATCATTTGATCCATGTAACTGATATCTATACAGTAGACTTTATTGATTATGCCCATTTTCCCAGATGAGGAAACAAAGTTCTAGAGAGGTTTAAGTAACTTGCTTAAAGACATATAAGTAGTGAGAATCAAGACGCTAGAGTTGTACTCTTTGGAGTGTACAAATATCCATATGTGAATTTAATTGAAATATGATAACATGTAAATGCTATTGTCATCTTTTCCATTCCTTTTTAATTTTGTTTGTTTGCTTGCTTTATCTAGCTATATCTTCTGATTAAGATTCTATTCCCACCTGCTCTGTAGCAGCCTTTGCCACTGAGCCATGGTCAAGTTGGGTGGGGGCTCCCCTGGGCAGGCAGCAGTCTTCATTTTCAGAGTCACATAGGCTTTCTACATTGCCTTTGCTTCCTGGAATCCCACCCTCTGGTGTGCAGATTATAAAAAGTTACACAATGGTTTGCCTTTATAAGGGAAATAGACTTGGAAAATCCTAATTTGCTTTTCAATGGAGAATAATCAAGATAATTAAGTCTGTGGTAAGGGGTTTAGGTTGGGGCTTATTTCAAAAAAATACTGCACATTTACTGTTGTCTAGTGAACCAAATACTGGCCATCTGTCTTCAGTGACTGATTTGGAGATTTGTTGAAGAGCTTCAAGGCACTGCTACTGAACTCTAATAGCAGCCTTTGGAAACCACTGTATTTTTAGATGTAAGAAAGTCATGAAAGTGTTTTGATTGGTTTCATTCTTCTATCTCAGGTCTTTAATTTTATAAGAGTAGTTTTGAAATCCACTGTGATAATTTTATAAATGTGAACATAGATTTTTTTTTTTAACATTGAAATTAAACTTTTAGATGCACATAGTTCTTTGGCCTCACTGACCATTTCCAAGTCAGGTGATGGCATTTGTGAGATCTGTGCCAACACCACACTCCAACATCACATTCCATGGGACAGAAGAAGGTCCTTGTAAACCAACTTCTTGCAGTGAACACTTATCATCTGGTTTCTATAATTTTAAACAATGTTGAGATGAAGAGAAGGTATAAGGAGCTAAGTGTGACAATTATAGGCTCTTTGTCTTTTGGGAAGAGAAGTATTTACCACACTGAATAACAATTGTTTTTCTTCAATGCTAATTACAACTTTTGCAGGAGGTTATAGCAGACAATAAGTCCGGATACTCAGATTCTCTTTATTTGTTCATTGACATATTAACTTAAGACTTGCTTGAGTGCCTACCATGTGGCAGGTACTTAGCCAAGGTGCTAATGGTGGCAGTTAGTGTTCAAAGACTTAAGAAAACACCTAAGACCCAAAATGACAAGCTTACATGCAGATCCTATTCAACAACAGCATGCAAATGAAAAATGCACTTTGCAGTCCTAGGTTACTCTGAAAGGTGTGGCAGGACATGCTCTCTCTCACATCAGGCACCACTTAAACATGCATGAAACACTTGGAACCAGAGTCCAAACTGGAATCTTGGCTGGGGTTTTTAATATTTTTAAAATACTTTTTATAGTCTACAATCTTTTAATATTTTTCAGTGTTTTGCTGGTCTCATAGATTCCTGCTCCATAACCAGCCTTAATAGCAGAGCTCTCCAGGGATCTTAGCAAGACCAGATGCAAATCATCATGCTTACTTTTATCAATAAATAATGCTGACAATCTGTTAGAAACCACCCCTAACTCCTCAGATCCATGGTTACAGAGCAACAATATTAATCAATGTGCTTCATGCCTTGATTAGAGGTCTTTACTCCAAATCCAGCTCTGCTTGCCACTGACTGTTGATGTTCAGAACAGCTCAGAGTGCCCTGGAGACACTTAGTCATCAAGAATATTATATTTTGTTCACAGACTAGGATTCACTTAAGTATAGAAGTTGAGTTGAGAAAGGTTAGGGAACTTTTTAAAAGGATTAAAAACCTAGGGAAAAGAATGAAGTGCCAGAAGCAGATGAAGAGCATTTCTGCTACTAAGTGCACTGAGTCCTTGGTTAAATCAGCCTCCAAGATACACACAATGAATCTGATGAATGAAAATATTGATCTCTCTGTCCCTCGGTCATCTCTCTAATGAGGTATTGAATTCAATGAACTTTTACCAAAGATCAACTAATAAACATATCATCATCCTCTCCAAACCCATAAAATCCCTTGATTTTTGTGAACTAATGTTTTCTAGGTACTCAAGTTGATGAATGTCTTACATTTTACTTTGGATATATGTAGTACCATTTATGGTTCAGTTTACATTATATGGTGCATGTGAGGTTGCATTACTACAATTGTTGGCTTTTTTGGAGGGACTATAATGAACTAAAATAGCTTGATTGTTAAATTTCTCCTTTTGAAAACTCAGGAATTTTTTAATAGATATGGTCTTGCTTTAGCATATCCATAGCCTACTAAAGTGAAGCAATCTCTATCTGCTTTGTAGTGGACCAACATGCTCGAGGAGTAAGACTGTGGATTTTGAGTCAGAAGTTCTGGGTTCAAGACTTGCCTCTGCCATTTATATGCCACCTATATAATCTTAACTGATTTAACTAAGTTCTCTGGCCTCAGTTTTATTAGCTGTGAAATGATATGATCTTACCCGTTTTATAGGGCTGTTGAAGATTTTAGTGTTTAAAAATTACTTATTAAATGTAAAGAACAACATAAATATTGGTTATTAATGAAAATGATTCTGCTTTCCCTCTCTATTTAACAAGTATTACATCCTTCATAATTGGATAGGAGAATCAGGATTATTATTAAAAAATACAAGGAAGGGAGGAAAGTAGGGGATGGAGTATAATATCCCAGTTTTAGAGATCTATAAATAAAGGTATAGACATTAATTGAAGGTAGTGGCATGATGGAGCTAGACACAAACTGTCTGGCTCCCAGCTCCTGCCACCACCTCTCATTTCCTCAGAGATGCTTTCTGATAACTCGCAAAAATCCCATACAGAGCTAATGAATAGCTTGTCCTTTAACTATAGCCAGGATATGGTTATTGCCACATAGCGAGGAAATACCTTACTCTTTTCAGCTAAATAATGAAACATGCCCAGACATTAAAATTACAAGTTGAAGTAATTTGTAATCTGAGCTATCTCAGGACGGACACTGAGACTTTGCTTTGCCGCGAGGCTCAGCTTCCCACTGTGGCATCTTTCCATTGACCAGAGGGTAGAACATGGAGTTATTTGGAGTTGCTACTGTTGGACTGATTACAGTCTAATACTTAATTTTTTCAAGTCATTATGCGGAAATGTTTTCTGTATTTTTATTTGCAATAAAGATGAACATAATTGTGTTGGTTTTTTATTAAAGTGGGTATTTAGGAACATTTAGGTACAGACTTCTGACCTATGCAAGGGCCATTTTGTGTGTGCTTATTGTATATAGAGTAGTTCAGTATTATTTTATGATTTTTTTCCTTGAACTTATTTGAAATTTAGATCCTATAATTGCAATTGGAAATGCAGTTGAGCTTGGTGGAATTGTTCAGTATTGAAGTAGTCCTGGATGGTTATGTAAATATCCATCCTTTGGTAATATTTTTCAACAGAACATCTGTATTCATGTCATTACAAGTTTTTCTTTTTTTCTATTTTAGCCTTACTCTTACAGGTTCATGTAATCAATGGGTTGGCAGTTATAGTTATAAGGTATATATATAAAGGGAGATAGAGCAATGGATAGGTAGATCTAGCAGCAAATTCCCAGTTTTTACTACAAACATTCATTTATTTGAAGAGTCATTGGGATTAAGTTTGCTGAGCAAAGCTTTCTGCACACTAATTAAAGTTTGTGGAGTAAATGTTTAAAATATTTAAGAAAACAAGTGCTGACAACTAATGACAGATAAGTCTTATCTGTCTTTAAATCAGACTCTCAGGAATTGCTGAACAAGATGCCAGTATAAATTTTGTGTTAATATATAATATCTTCTTGTGGAGACAGTTGCTTTATGGTATCTGCTCCCAGCCCATTTTAGGGTCACAGCTCTATTACACTTATTCCCTTAATTCATTGATTCCCTGCCACATAACAAACTACTTGGATGGGAATTGTGATGTATACAAACATGAGAAAAGGATTTTAAAAGAAGAAGAAAAAAAAGAAATAGTGTGGAATGCTTGCATATTATGAATTTTTATGTGTGGAAGAATTTTTAGATCAACCAGTGATTAATAGAAAATATGTAAGCATACCATACGTGTATGAATAAATTTCAACATTTTTTGTTGAAAGTTTGAGTTTTTTAAGACAGTGTCACAAATGGAAAAAAAATAAGTTGGATTTTGGAGACTAGGTTTCAACTTTAAAATTAACAATAGATTTGGAATTCAGGTAGTAGATTTCTTGTCTCAGACCTATAAGAACTCTGGCTTGGAAATCATACTTATTTGTGATCCAGCAGCTCTGTTAGCTTGGTGATTTTGGGTTAGTTATATCATTCATGTTTCTTCATTTCCTTGTTCATAAAATAATGATAAATTGTAATCTATTTTGTGGGTGTAAGTTCTTTAAAATGTAAAGCACTCTATAAATTTACCATGTTTATTATATTGTCATTTCATTTTCCCAAAGTACATTTATTTACCTGCATAAGCAGAAAATACCAGTTCTCAGAGGTGTTGTATCAATCAACTAAAATAATTATATAAATATTCTTTGTAAAAACTATAAAGGTTTTATTTCCCCTGTATTATTTTGGGTCATTGCTACTAATTTTGGATAAAGTTGAAGTCAGCTTGCTATAACACATTTAACCTTTTATCACAGCATTTGCTCTTGGTGTGTATCCCGTGATTTGAGATAATAGCATGTAAATCTCTTTGAAAGGAATTTCTTTCAAATATAACTTTGAGTAGTTATCTGCTTCTCTAAGTGAAAAATTAATCCAAAGTACTTCCCTTACTGAAATAAATAGAACTTGGATGAATTAATAATAAAGCAAGTTTCTATAAACAAAAAACATTTTCCCTTTTTCTTTTAGAATAAAACTGGGCATACCCTCTTAGGGGGAAAGCAAGTGACTTAAATAGTTGAAAAAATCACAAATAAAACAATCCTTGTAATTCAAACATGTGTTTATGAGAGTGTTAGCTTCAATAAATCTACAAAAAGCATTGGATTTAGGTTCAGAACATTTTACATGTGAACCTTGCTTTGGCATTAACAAACCATTGATGTAAGTTGAGTCACTCATTCTCAGAATCTTCTTGTTTTTATCATTTGTAACGTGAGTGAGTTGAAGAGATATCTCTGAGCCCCTGGGTTACTTTAAGTTTATATTTTTCTGAGACTATCAAAGACTTAAAGTAACGGAGGCTTAAGCAAAATAGATATTTTTTTCTCCCTCGCAAAAAAAAATATGTGGATTTAGGAGAGGGCTGGTGTAGTGACTGCAGTCACCCAGGCTATTTTTAATTTCTGTTTCTTCATGGACTCTTATCATGGTTGAAAGGAGAGGTTTGGTTATTATCTCTGCATATCAAGCAACAGAGTGATAGAAATTGGGAAGAAAACCATGGCTAGAAGTGCTGCTTCTGTATCACACTGGTCAGAACTTACCACATGAGTACAGCTGATTGCACAGGAGTCTGGGAAATGGAATCTTTGTACCAAGTGGCTACAACTATTACTATTATAAACTGTTACTCTAGGAGTTAGAATAGAATTGGGCATTATTCAGGCTGCTGCCAGTTTTTGTAAATAAAATTTTGTTAGAAAAACAGTCATGCCCACTTGTTTATACAAGTCCAAGACTACTTTAGCACTATGATAGCAAAGATGAATAGTTCTAACAGGCACTGTCCGGACCGCAAGATGAAAAAAATTACCATCTGGCCCTTTGTAGAAAGAACTTGCCCATCCCTTCTCTAGGAGAATGAACGGCATTCATCAGGATAAATAACAATCTCTGACACATCTCCCTGCCAAGTTTTAGTTATATTCAATATAACAAGTAAATAAGTAAGCCCAACAACCTCATATGATATAAGAATAGTTTTGAACATATTAGTAAATACTAAGCCACAAAGTTCTTTCTTGTTCTAGCAGGTTGAAATTTGAGTTGTGCCCATTAAATTGCCTTCTTTTTTGCTATTACACATGTTATAATAGTTGCTTTCACTTCCAGCCCAGTTGTCTAAGATGTGGGCTACTCCTTTCCAACTTTGAGTAAAAAAACTACCTTATTTGTCATATGCCGTATATACCCTTCATTTTAGTGAAAATAAGAATGTGAAAAGCGTTTCTGTCCTTGTCACTTCTATTCATCATTGCATTGGAAATTCTAGCCGGGGCAATTAGGCAAAGGGATGAAATAAAAGGCCTTTCAGTTCAGAAGAGAAGTGTGAAGCTATCTTTATTTATGGATTATGTGATATTGTATAGAGAAGATCCTCAGAGATCCACTAAAAGATTATTGAAACTAGAAAATGAGTTCAGTAAGGTTGAAGGATGCAAGATTAATTCACCAAAATACATTATATTTGTATACACTACCAATGAACAATTTAAAAATAAAATTATGGGAACAATTATATTTACTCTAGCATAAAAGAATGAAATAATAAATTTATCAAAGAAGTAAAAACTTATATTCTGAAAACTATAAGACTTTGTCTAAAAATGAAAGAATGCTTAAATAAATGGAAAGCTAGCTCATGTTTATAGATTGGAAGACAATGCCATTGAAATGTCTATATTTCCCAGATTGTCGCACTGATTCAGCACAATTCCCATTAAGACTCCACCTGGCTCTTTTGTAGAATCAACAAGTTCATCTTAAAATTTACTTGGAAATGCAAGGGACCCAGAAGAGCCAAACAATCTTGACAAAGGATAAAGTTGGAAGTCTCAGACTTCCTGATTTCAAAACTTAGTGAAAAGCAGTAGTATCAAATGACATCATACAGGTTTAAGGTGGACATAAAAATCAGTAGAACAGAACTGAGGGTTCAGAAATAAATCCCTACATCTATGGTCAACTGATTGTCTACAAGGATGCCAAGACCATTCCATGAGGAAAGAACAGTTTCTTCAGCAAATGGTTCTTGGCAACTAGATGACCATATGCAAAAGTGTGAAGTTGGGCCACTGCCTCCCACTATTTAACTCACAGTTTATCAAAAATCTTAATGTAAGAGATAAAATGATAATATTCTTAGAAATAAACTTTGCATAAATCTTTGTGACATTGGTGAGACAATGTTATCAAAGAAAAAAAATAAACTGGACTTCATTAAAATTGAACACTTTTGTACCTTAAAGGATTTTATCAAACAAAGAAACAATCCATAGGAAAGCAGGAATATTAGTAAAATATATACCTGGCAAGGGAATTTTATCTAGAATATATAAAAAATTCTTATACCTCAATAATAAAGATGTAAATAAGTCAATTAAAAGTGGATAAAAGGCAGAAATAAACCTGCACACATATGGACAGCTGATGTGAGACAAAGGAGCCAAGAACATACAATGGAGACAGGAAAGTCTCATCAACAAATTATGTTTGGAAAATTGAATAGCCAACTGTGAAAGAGTGAAACCAGACCATTATATCATACCGTATACAAAAGTTAAATCAAAATGGATTAAAGACTTGGATGTAAGACTTAAAACCATAAAATACATTGAAGAAAACAGAGGCAAAATACTCCAAGACATTGATTTCAGGGCTGTCTTTGGGGCCTCTCTACCAGTAAGGGAAGCATAAGCAAAGATAAACAAATGGAACTACATCAAACTAAAAAGCTTCTGCACAGTGAAAGAAACTATCAGTAAAAAAAAACAAACAAAAAGAAGACATCCTACTGAAAGGGAGAAAATATTTGTACAACTTATATCCCACAAGGAGCTAATATCCAAAATCCACAAAGAACTCAAACAAATCAACAAAACCAAAACAAATGGTCAAAAATAGGCAGAAGAGCTAAATAGATATTTCTCCAAAGAAGACATAAATAGATATTTCTCCAAAGAAGACATGGGGCCTCCCTGGTGGCGCAGCGGTTGGGCACTGCGCTGTGGAGCTGTCGGCAGCGGCGACGCGAGTTTGACGCCCGGCTGGGGAGAATCCCACATGACGCCACAGACCTCTCCTGCCTCGCCCGCTGCCCCCCTCAGCAGTGTATTTCTGATCTGCCTGTTCTGCTCCCCGCTCTGTCTCTGGTGAACCCTCTCGCCGCCCCACGCCTCTGGCCTGTACCCCAGCTTGTATGCATAAATAAATAAATCTTTAAAAAAAAAAAAAGAAGACATACAGATGACCAATAAGAGCATGAAAAAAAGCTCATTGTCATTCATCATCAGGGAAATGCAAGTCAAAACTACAATGAGATTTCACCTCACACATGTGAGAATGGCCCATGTCAGAAAAGACCAGAAGCAACAACCGTTGGTGGGACTAAAGACTGCTCTAGCCCCTATAGAAAACATTTGTAGGCTTCTCAAAATATTAAAAATAGATTTCTAATATGATCTAGAAATTCCACCACTCCTAGATATTTTGTACTCCAAGAGTACAAAATTACTCAAAGGGATATATGCACTCCTTTTGCTCATTGTAGCACTATTTGCAATAGCCCAAGTTATGGAAACAACCTAGGTGCCCAACAATGGGTGGATAAAGAAGATGTGATATAAATACATAATGTAATACTACTCAGTTATAAAAAAAAACAACAACAAGAAATCTTGACATTTGAAACAACATGTATGGAACTGGAGAGGATTATGCTAAGCAAAATAAGTCAGATGGAGAAAGTCAAATAAGGTAATTTCACTCATTTGTGGAATAGAGAAACAAAACAAAGGAATAGACATAGCTAAACCAAAACATATGCTAAAAATCTGACTGTAGAATCAAGGTTATCAGAGGTGGGGAGTAAAAGGGAGAGGGGCCTAATGCACTATGGTGGAGGACTCTGAGTACCTTGGTGGTGGGTGTGGTGGTAATATACATCTGAAGAGGTATGAACGTATAAATCTGAATCATATATAATGTTGTGAAGCAATATTACCTCAGTTAAAAAAAATAGAAAAAAGTAGGCAAAGGATTTAAACAGAGATTTCTCTAAAGCAGATGTACGAATGGCCATATGAAAAGATGCTTGACCTCATTAGTTATTAGGGAAATGCAGCTCAAATTCACAATGAGATACTACTTCATACACACTGAGATGACTATCATCAAAAGTTGTCCTTGATAATTATGAGTGCTGGTGAAGTTGTGGAGAAATCGGAACCCTACACATAGTTGTTAGGAATGTTAAATGGCACAGCCATTTAACCATTTGGAAAGCAGTTTGGACACTTGCTCATATGGTGACTTTGTAGTCACCATATGACTTAGAAATTCCATTTCTAGGCATGCATCAAAGATAAATGAAAACATATCTCCACATAAAAATTGTATATCATTTCCTTAGCAGCATTACTCTTAATAGAGGAAAATTAAAAAAAAACCACACAAATATCTAAGAACTAATGAATGGGTAAATCAAATATGGTATATAATTGCAATGGATTATTGTTTTGCTAGAAATAGGAATTTGAAGAATTGATTCTACAATGAATGAACCTTGAAACAACAGACACACTTATTATATGAATTAGTTTATATGAAATGCCTAGAATAGGCAAATATATATAGGCTGAAAGGAATTTAGTGCCTGCATGGGACTAGGGGAGGGAGTTGGGAGGAATTGGGTGTGATAGCTAATGAGTGCGGAGTTTTCTTTTTGGGCTGATAAAAGTGTTTCAAAAATGATTGTCTTGATTGTTGCATATCTATGAGTATAGTTAAAAAAACAACAGCAACAACATTGAACTGTCCACTTCAAGGACATTTGTATGGTATGTGAATGATAGCCCAGTGACTCTATCAATGAAGAAAAAAGAAAAAGAAACATGGCATCTTCAAATTAGTGTGTTGTCTATGTTTATTAAATGACTTGTTTGTTCTCCTATTAATTTGGCAGCATTCATATGCCTTAAAGAGAAAAATCCCCACCTGGCCCTTGTGGGACAAGGTCATTCGAACAGATATAGTTTAGGTATGTGGAAGTTTGTCTCAAAGATTTTTTCAGATAGAGTTTTAAAAATCTGCTTACATCTCCCAGGGGAAGGAAAGCTTTGTCAGGTTTTTGTGGCCTGGCTATTAGTGGGTATAATGACCATCAACCTCTGGGATGGGAAAGCTCTGAGAGCTGCTGAATTTGGACAACAATAGAAAGGGGAGAAGTTGGAAACTGCTGATGAAATGAATCTTGCCCAAAGGGCCTCCAAAGAGGGTTTTGCACTTGGCACCGGTCCACATTTTCAGGCCTTGTCACTGTGAATGGAAACTAAGTACAGTAACTGAATACCAAGGTCTTCTTTAGAGGCTTAATTTGATAACTGAAAAAGTTAATGAGACTCATTATTTTCTTGTGAAATTTCCTCTATAAAAGGCCTTTTCTCCCCTCTTTTGCAGTAATTTATTTAGAGCTTTTGCTGTTTCACCTTAAGCTTCACAGAGCCAGTAAAAAGCGGAAGTGAACACTGACTTTTGCATTTCATCACTTCAAGTTGTTGTTGCCCTCTGTGGTTTTATTACCTGGATGCAGGTTTCTAAGCCATAAAAGATGAAATATTAATTTGATTTTTAAATCCCTTTTATGACAACTTGGCATTTGCTTTTATGTATTATTTTAGTCAGAACTAAAACCTGAAATGAGAAGTGTGGTTGTTTTCTCTGCTGAATGTACTTTTTTACTACCTTTCTTTCAGTGCACCCAAGACCTTGAATCTCTGAGATTGGGGTTCTCATATTTCTCTCCTACTGCACAGTGTTTTTCTGTGTTCTCAGAGTTGAAGAAAGTGCATTCTCCGTGAATAACCATTTGATCTAATATGAGTTAAATATGAACTTCATATTTAATATGTTCATGATGAATTGCTGGAGGTTAAGGTTTTTAGAAGTGTGTAATTCCTTTGAAAATCTTTATTAAAATTTTTGGAAAGGCCATGCTAGATATTTCAGTGCATTCTCCATTGGCTAGTGGCAAATTGTCCCATCTGAGTCACGGCGTGACTGTTGCTGGGTGCTGGGCAGAGGAAGCTGTGGCGGGTAAGGTCTGCTTCTGACACTGTGTCCTTCAGCTGAAACTGTTGAGGGAAGCACTGGAGACAGCCTGTCAGCAGCAACCCTGTGTGAGAGGCTCGCTACCCTGCCAGCTTATTTGCCTGAAGGAAGTTCTTTGAAGAGCTCCCTGTAAGTTCTTCCACTCAGTTTGTATGTTTCTCTTTAGGTACTGGTGACACTGACTAGGCAAATAATGTTCAGTTCAACACACATGGGCTGTCTCTCCTCAGCCAGTCACACAGGACATGGTTCTGCACTTTGCCACCCTTTCTTTATTGTTGACTTGAAGTTAAGATGTGAAATAATACGGGTTTAAAGGAATAGCCAATTCTCTGTCTTAAACAGCTAATGAATTATTTAAAAAATCGTAAGGTAAATTAATTCTAATGATATACTTAGTTCATTGTTTGTGAATGGATTTCTGAGATTTTTCGCAAGGATAATATTGAGATATATGAACGAGAAAGGAATATATTGTATTTTTGTGATTTAGTTATAGTTTGTGAAAATAAAGAGTTACTGTGCCTGTTCTCAGACCATTTAAAATTTGCTGACCTCAAGGTTTGGATTTTGAAGATATTTTCTTCTTTTAGGCCCCACTAATGGTAATTGGCATATTTTTTTTGCAAGAAAATATTTGCAAGGGAAAGTGGAAACTTGAAAGAGTAAAATAATTTATTCTGGATGATAGGAAAACATTTGTTTTGTATCAAAGATTAGAAGCATAGTCTTCAGAAAAGTTAAATAAACATGAGTGTGTTTTGCTGGTTCACCCTCATTAGGAGTTTCCTCATTTGTGAGGCAGAAAGAATGCCATGTTCCTTCTAAACTTCCCATTAGGTATGAGACGCACCATGATTTTGAGTTGCTATGAAGAAAAATGATCCTAATTAGACTGTGACACAAAATTAACATACTGCCCACTGTGGTACACATTCTGATTTCAGAGCAACTCAAAATCCACCCAATTTTGAAATACGAGCTATCATATGTAGTTATCCCAGTATGTGGCACAGAGTCAGTATTAGTGTGTGTTTGTGTGTGTGTGTGTTTGTGTGTGTATGTTAAGAGAGGGAAGGACGGAGGGAAGGAGGAAAGGAAGAAGAGGAAAAAAGGAATATAGAGAGGAAAACACAAGAAAAGTATGAAGATATAAAGATACTGTCCCTACTTAAATTATAGAAACCTTACATTTAATTGAAAAGACAGAGAAGTAAACACAGTAGGTGGAGGAAGATTTCATGGGGGGGTAGGGTTAGCAGTGGGTGCCATGAAAGCAATTGTTCTTAACAATAGCAACTGCAGCACAGTTAAAGTTCCCTGAATTGAAAATATTCTTGATAACAAATAGGTTGCCTAATTTTGTCTTCAAAATTCAATGTTTTTTCTTGTGTTCCAAATCATGCATTACACTTAGGTATGTTTCGTGAAGTAGATTATGTCTATTTTGACAAAGATTAAAGAGGAAATACTTTACCAGTAGTTTTAATATTTGGTGAATGTTATTAAGGTGTCAAAGACATTTTGACTTAATGCTGCCACATTATAAGGGCAAGCAAATTGCGACTCAGAGTAAAAACTTCAAGATTGAATATCATGGAATAATAGTGCTGGGTCAGGTGCTGAGGGAAAGAAAGGAAGCAGGAGAATTAATTCATACAATTTGTCTGCATAAATAAGTAAATAAAGGATTTTCCATTGGAAGGCAGGAAGATGGTCTTTGATCTTTTAGAAATAAAGCAGAATCCTTTGTTTTGTCAAAACTTACTGTAGCAGTGACGTCTTTGGATTCAGATGTGTGTGTGTGTGTGTGTGTGTGTGTGTGTGTGTGTGTATGCATATATACAGAATAGCATAATAACTAACAAAGGTTTATGTGTTCAAGAACATGTAGTAGTTAAGTACCAAAAAATACATATTTTATGTAAGACCATTAGTAGTAACATAAATTAAATTCTAATAGATTAAAAAACATACAGAAATTTGCCTAAGTATAATTTCAATAAATTTATTTGTATAAGTGTTAAACTCACTAATATTAGGCAGATAATGAAGTTCATATTTATGATGATATGTTCACGGACATGAGTGTATACTGTGGGTCAGACACTATTTTAAGCATTTTCTATCATCTTAACGCATTTAACCCTAACCACCCTCTAAGGAAGAGATAGCCATTCTTAATCACATTTTACAGTTGAGAAAATTTCAGACCTGGGAATGTTCCGAATATACAACTTGTGGGTGGCAGAACTGAGATTGACACTCGGGTATCTGCACAGTGCATACTCTTACCCAGATTTTCCCCTTAGGCCCCTGCAGTGGCATTTACCTCCTTCCTCTGTCAACTATTCCTGAGGTGGGTCCCTGGCTGGGTCCACTTACTCCCATCTTTCTGCCTCTGCCCTCCTTTCTCCCTACCATGTGTTGCTGGGCATCAGCTGATGCCTTTCTATGCTGGCCTGTCCCTTGGTCTCCATAAATCTTGGTCGTTAGAAAGCTGGAGGAGTATCAGTTTGGGGAGCAGAACGGTAACCTTGGGCTGGGAGGAGCAGAATCAGGTGCTGAGGGTCAGAGGAGAAGAGGACAGAGGAAGGGAAGGAGAGCACCAGCTCAGACATGAATCAGACCGGGCAGCTCCTATAGGTTGAGCCCATTATATGTAATTGTTTCCCTGTCCCCGCACAGGGCATGGGGAGGTCGGGAGGCCTATATGGTGGAAGGGGGAGGGATTCCAAGTCCCTCCATGTCCTCCCAAGCTAACCCCAAACTACTAACACTGCTTTCTCCAGAGCCAGGGCAGTGAAAAGGCTCTAATGTGTCCTCCTCGCTGCTCCCTGATACCGCATCTTCCCTACTCATCCCATAGGTCTAAATTTCTGATGAGGAAACATTTCAGTCTCATGCAAGCTGGACATCTGAGTGATATAAAGTCAGATGCTTTTTGTGGTGATAGTGGGTTTTTACTCAGGTAAACCCTTGAATTTACTGATGACGAACTTCCTGTTTTTAAGAGCTGAATACCATTTAAGGTGCATGTAGTCAAATAAATTATACTGCTTTTAAATTATGACTCAGCTATGAACATAGGGATTTGTTCAGAATAATACCTGCCATTCCTTAGATTGCTCAATTATTCAGTTGAAATAGGAATTTTATTTCACTCTGAAGGTAAAGCATTGCCTATTTGGTCATGTAAGTGTGTACTTTTCCCTAATGAGGAGGCTACTTATTAACCAGCTTGTACAAGGCCCAGAGCTCTGGTTAGCTGAAAAGATTCCAGGGGCTGACCGCCTTGAAGAGGCGTGGTGATGTGGACAGAGCCCTGGTCTGGGAATCAGAGACCTCAATTTTTATTCAGGCTGTCCTTCCCTTATGTGTACTGTTGATCAATTCCCTTCTTTGAACCATCAATTTTCTCATCTGTAAAAAGACCATTGATGATTTTTATAAAATCAGGAATGTGGTGGGGATTACAAGATAAGCAGTGGTTGCCAGGCAAAGCTCAGACTTTAGATTCATGTAGCCTCCTCTCTGCTTTACGTGGGTTGGTGAAGAGGGTGGAACAAGCCGTCCGACTGTGTGCAGTGATGCAGCTGCAGGCTTCTGGAATCTATTATCATTCGACCTGCAATACTCTGTATTTGCAAACCCCATTATGTATTCTTATTAGTGCTCTCTTCATTTTCCTACAAAGGTTATTCCAACTCTTGGCCATATTTAATGTTTTTAATGTCCTTTCCCACTAAGATTCAGTCTTATTTTCAATTATGCAAAAAAATATCAAACTAAAGCGATGGAAGAACCTATAGCACATTATCAATTCTCAAAGGGAAAAGCCATAGAAATAAGACCAGAAGGAAATATGCCAGAATGTAAGAAGTGAATGTCTGTCCCTTCATACTTTTCTAGGCTTTTCAACTGTTGTATTATAATACATCCTATATTATTAGTTTTAAAATAATGAAAATATATCAAAGAACCAAAAAGCTACCACTTGTGCAACTATAAGGGATCCATCGACTTATCCCTCTCTTCACCCCCAACACTTATCCTGTTCCCAGTCCAGCTGAAGAGGTCTTCCTCTCCAGGGTTTAATCTTATCTCCTGTGCTATTAATTTCACATTCTCTTGATTTCTCAAGAATGTTTCATTGTCCTTACATAAACTTTTCCCTTCAACTGCATTCATAAGTCCCCTCCAAATCTTAGCAAACAAACCTTCACAAACCCCCCCAGCTTCTACTCTGCCTTGTCCCCACTCTAGACCCTTACCCCTCTGTCCTTATACAGCCAAAGTTCTTAAGTCTGAATTCCATCTCTAAACCCTCACGATTGGCTGCTCAACCCACTGTAGTCTGGCTTCTATCTTCATAGCACCTTTTAAATGGCTTTTACCAAGATCTCCAGAGAACATAGCTGTCTCATTTCAGTTTATCTTATTGCACTTCTCAGAGGCATTTGATTGTTTTTCTCCTTGAAACTTTCCTTGATTTCTATAGCCCGATTGTACTGGTAACCACTACAACTTACAATGAGTCCAGTACATGGTAAACTGTCAGCTTACAGGTAGTGTCTGTAATCGTCACTCTACTATAAAAGGTTGACACCCCATGGTAAAATTAAGAAATCTAGTTTAGAGAGTTGAGGGAGCTGGTCCTGATCACATGGAGGGGGTAGTGAGGATTTGAAGTACAGTTTTTCCGAGACCAAATTCCAAGTTTTTCTCTCCTTTTAAGACATTTGCTTTTCCTGATTTCCTCTGAGAGCTCATCTTTTTATGATAACTATGAACACTGGTGCTCTTCAGGACTCTGGTTTTGGCTCTAACCTCTTCTGATTTTGTTCCATCTGTTGAAATATCTCATCTTTGCCATGAATTCTGTTACAGGTTATAAATATCCCCTCCCAATTCTCCCTGTGCTCGTCATCTACAGGTTCAACTATGAGGCATTTCTCCCTGATTGTCCCACCAGGCCCTTTATGCTCACATGGAATTCATGAGCTGCTCTCCCACATTCCTTTCCTCCTCGTATCTTGGATCCCTGTTCCCCTCTGGGTGTCATGAAGTAGATTTCTTCTCCTCATCACCCTTAGCAAGTTGCTGTGCTCTGTGTCAAGCCTCCTATGCCTCCCATGGAGCTTTGCCTTTATCTGCCTGACCATTTCTCCTTCTCTGGTTTTGACTCCTTCTAAGGTATCTTCCTTCTCATTGCCAGCCACAATTTTTGTAACAAGAAACTCCCATCCTGTCAGACCCTTGCTCAGAAGTCTTTAGTGGTCACTCATATTCCAGATATACAACCTGAACTCCTTCCCATAATCTCTCTTGGTCTCATTCTTCCTGACCTCTCATCTCCATGTCCCACTGCCTCCCAGCACCTTACATTCTGTCTTCTCAATAGTTTGGACAGCTTCGAAGCCTCAATTCTGTTATCTTGTGTCTCTTTACACATGTTTCCTTGTGTATGATAGCCATTCTATGCTGGTTCACTGGGAATTTTCTGTCATCTTTCAATTCCTGAAGATGGCCTCATCTGTTGAATGACTGCTTAAATACTGCCACTTCCATGAAGCTCTCCCTGATTTCTCCCGAGGAAGATCCAGGCGCTTCTTCTTTGTGTTCCCCTGCCCTTTATTTAAGTATTTCATTGTACTCTGTTTTGTTTATTTCTCTTTGAGGTGGTGAGCTTCTTGGGATAGGCACTTATGACTAATTTTTTAACTTTGAAATATAATGCACCCAGAAGTGCATTAAACAAAATTTAGAGAGAATGAATAATCAGAAAGTGAACACTTGTGTAATTATTATCCAGGTCATAGAGTGGAAAATTTTCAGTATTCCAGGTGTCCCCTGTATACTTTCCTGATCCCACTCTCCCCCTTACTCTCAGATTTTATGGTAATGGCTTCCTGGATTTTCTTCCTAGTTGTGCTACCTGTAGATGCATTTCTTTTTTTAAAAAACCTTTTTTTTTTTAAGATTTCTTTATTTATGCATACAGTGCTGGGGTACAGGCCAGAGGTGTGGGGCGGCGAGAGGGTTCACCAGAGACAGAGTGGGGAGCAGAACAGGCAGATCGACAGAAGTACACTGCTGAGGGGAGCAGCGGGGAGACAGGAGAGGTCTGCCGCACCATTTGGGAATCTCCCCGCTGGGCATCGAACTCTGGGCATGGAGCCAACAGCTCCAGAGCGCAGCGCTTAACCCCTGCGCTACCTGGGAGGCACTGTAGATGCATTTCTAAACAATATTGCTTAAATTTACCTGTTCTTGAACTTCATACAAATGAAAACACATGGTCCTTTATATTATGGTTTGCTTCTTATAATCAGCATTTTGTTTGCATGATTCATTCTCATAGTTGTGTGTAGTTATATTTCTTAAGTTTTATTGCTGTAGAGTAGCATTCCATTTTATGAATATACTGCAGATAATGTTATCTAATAGTAGGATGGCTTGGCTATGATGACGCTTCAGATATCTTGTACATTCTTTCAGTAATGGTGTGCATAAGTTTCTTCACAGTATGAGTTCAGAAATGGAAATTGCCTGTGATGGGGTGTTTACATCTTCAACCCTACCAGATAATGCCCAACTTTAAATATATATATATATATATATATATATATATATATATATGTCACAGTTTGACCCCACCAACAGTGTAGAGAGTGTCCATTGTTCTATATCTTTGTATTTTTGTAGTACTGCCATGTTTTTATGGACATCATTGGTATGGAGTAGTAGTTTATTGTGGTTTAAATGTGTATTTCTTTCATATCTTTATTGGCCAGGTGGATTTCCTCTTAGTGAAGGGTCCTGTTAAATTTTGCTCATTTTTCTAAAGGATTACTTGTCTTTGTTTTCTTGCATTTGTAAAAGTCTATTTTACATGCAGCATATCAGTCTTTTGTTGGTTGAATTGTTGAAAATCACACACACTGAAGACTTATCACAGTATTTTAAATTTCTTTACCTCAGTAGAAACAGAGTAATTAGAAAAAACAAAGAGTAGTACACATTACTTCCACTTAATCTTGTCTTTCCTTTCTTCTCTCCAGGTGTTATTATTGTCCCCAGTGCCGGTGTTGGTATTGTCTTGGGAGGCTACATTATAAAAAAATTGAAACTTGGTGCAAGAGAATCTGCAAAACTAGCTATGATCTGCAGTGGTGTGTCCTTACTCTGTTTCTCAACCTTATTTATTGTTGGATGTGAAAGTATTAATCTAGGAGGCATAAATATTCCTTATACAACAGGGTAAGTATCTCGGAGGAGCAATTTCATGATTTAAGTGCAGAGCCCTGTGCTATTTCTATCTCGGGGCAGACTTGTGCCCCTCCCATCCAGCCGGGTCTCACTGTGCTCGCTTTTTCTCTCCAAACTGCTCACAATCTCAGAGGTCAGAGGTCATGGTGTCTCCATTGCCTATGTCCCTTTTGTTTTTTTCCTATTTTTAAAAATTTATTTTTTATTCATATATATTTTACATCATCCCTTTGACTCTCAAAGCATCTCCTTGTGCATTTTGATCATAACAAACAGGGAGGACATGCTTGTTGGATTAATGGCAGGTGTCCTTTTTTGTTTAATGTAATATTTTGAATAAATATTGCAATCATATAGTTTGAAGACATAGAATTCAATTAAAATATAATGAACTGTGAAAGTCTTGCTCCTACCATGTTTTGTGTCCCATTTCTCTAGCAAAAGACAAATCAAGTAACCACTTTAATTTTTTCTCTAGTTCTTCCAAAATCTTTCTGTACAAGAATCTATGAATATGTATTTTTCAATTTTCCCTATTTTACATCCCCAAAGAGAACATTCTATACATAATTTCCAGAGTCTTTAAAAAAATATGACTTTAAGCTTGGAGATCTTTCTGTACTAGTTATAATAATATGAAAAGCAGATAACCTTTATAGGACACTACTGATTGCCAAACATTCTTCTAAATGATTTACACATATTAACTCATTAATCCTCACTACAACCTTATCAGGTAGGTACTGTATTATCGATTTTACAGGTGGAAAACTGAGTACAGATCACACATATTTAGAGTTATGTTGATAAATATGTAACAAAAGGCTCTCTTAAAAAATGTACCAATCTCTGGCACTTGCTGGTTTCAGTAATGTAGATATTCCCACCATGTTTGATTTTAAGCCACCAACATGAAGACAATAAACTCTGAGGTGGGAGGAGATGCTCAGTCACCATTGTTAAATATTTCCATCATGCAGATGTTACAGACTTAAATAACCTAGTCAAGAGCATAGCTAATAGTAAAGTGCTGTAAAATAATTAGGGTTTGATGAGTTGGACTATTTAATCTTTGTTTTAATATCATGTATTTAATGATAACTTTATAGAATTGTAATTTATAGAATTTAATTTTTAGTAATTAAAAATTACTGGCTGTGCTAAAGTAGTTGGCAAGATCTCTGAAAATTTGACAGTAGGATTTGTTACCCAGGACTTAGTCCAAGATTACCCTACCCCCAAACAATTTTCATATTATGTGCCCTTTTAATCACTATGTAACAATCCATGTAATTCCGTTTTGCAATTTAACCAGTCTATTTTTGATGGACAGTTGGATTGTTTCCAGTCTTTATTTACTTTTTTAAAAAGAATTATAGATTTATTTATTTATGCATGCAAAAGGGGAGTGTAGACCAGAGGTGTGGGGGAGGTGAGATGATTCACCAGAGACAGAGTGGGGAGTAGAACAGGCAGATCTACTAAAATACACTGATGAGGGGAGCAGCAGGCGAGGCAGGAAAGGTCTGCTGCACCATGTGGGACACTCCCTGGCCGGGGATCAAACTCGTGTTGTAGTGGCTGCAGATCACTCCATAGGGCTGAGACTTATCCCTTTGTGCCACCAGGGAGGACCAGTTTCCAATCTTTAATTATTAAAAATAATGCTACCATAAATAACCACATGTATCACTTCTCTTGTGTGTCTTGTATTTGTAGCATATAGTCCCAGAAGTAGGACTACAATAAATATTACTAAATTGCCTTCTTTGGTGTTGTACCAAATTGTACCCTCACCAACAATGGATCTAAGTGCTGACTTTCTGTAGTCTTGCTGCCAGAAGAAGGCAGAAAGCTCTTTGAGAATTTTGAAAATCTTAACTTTTAGTTTTTGAGTACGTATTTGTTTTATTAGGTCTTATTCATTGGACATACTGCGTTGCCTAGTTTTTGGTGCTTGGTGCCAACAAATGCTTGTAGTAGAGTTTTATGTTATAAAATGTTGCACTTAAATTTTGAATTAAAAAAACCTAGATTTCATTTAGCTAACCTAAAATATAAGGGGGGTTAGGGGAGCGGCACAAGGAATTGCAAATCAAAGTTTATTTAGATAACAGTGTATGGCTGTTTGTCCTGAGAGTTCCAGAGATGTGTGTACAAGCTGATATGCGTATCACTAGGTGTGTGATTTCTTGACAATGCCTATTAGGATGGCATAGGAAACAAAATTTTTAATAACTAAAGGGCAGTAAAACAGAAGAACTCAGGTGTCTGAGTTGAATATGAGTTTGAATCTTGATCATGCTTGGTGAGTTCCTTAAGCCATTTAGAGCTATTTAGTACCCTCTTCTGTAAAGTAGGGTGATGATAGTGTCTTAGTACATTTGGCCTGCTAAAACAGAATGCGACAAACTGGGTGACTTAGAAACAACAGAAATTTATTTGTCACAATTTTAGAAGCTGGGAATTCCAAGATCAAGGCACAGGTAGATTTTGTGTTTGTTAAAGACCTGGTTCATAGAGGACAATCCTTTTGTTGCGTCTTCCTATGGTGGATGGGTGCTGGCGATCCCTGGAACCATTTAATAAGGGCACTTCCTGGTTCATAGAGGACAATCCTTTTGTTGCGTCTTCCTATGGTGGATGGGTGCTGGCGATCCCTGGAACCATTTAATAAGGGCACTAATCCCTCTCATGAGAGAACCACATTCACAACTGAATCACCTCCAAATACCATTGCATTAGTGTTTAGTTTCAAAATGTGAATTTTTCAGGACACAAATATTGCATCCATAGCAATGTTAATCTTAGAAGGTTATAAGCAAAGGTTGCAAGTGTAACACATATGAAGTTCAATGCCTGGAACTCAAACTTGCTCACTGAAAGTTAGCTACCACGAGTAAATGAAGAATAATTTCTATAACTATCAAAGTATTTTTATTACAATTGGAAACATAAATGAAGTTTATAAGTTAATAACAAAAAAATCCCAGGTCTCCTGACTAACCCTATTTCCCAAGGGCAATACTTAAAAATTCTTTTCATCTCTCTCTTCTGAGATTTACCCATGTATATTTTTTAATTAATTAATTAATTTTTAACAAAGGTAATACTTGATACCCCCATCAGGTGTTACCACCATAGTACTATACTATATTTTTAAGGCATGGTAAATATATAAATTAACCAAACGGAGACTTTTTAATGACTTTCTGTCTTCATAAATTAGTTCAGTTTTTCCTTTATAAATTGTGGTCAGATTTTTTTTGATATTTTTGATATTTTTTTGATATTTTCATGTTATGACAGTATTGTTAGCTGTTGAGGCACAAATAGTGTATTAGGATTAGATTTCCTCTTTTTTTACAACACTGATATTCCTGGAATTAATAATTCTCTTATTTTCATTTTTTTGATCTATTTTTTCCCCCACACACTTGAAATATCTCACTATGATTTTTCATTGCTGGATGAACCCACGGGTCTATTTCCTCGTCTCTTGGAGCTATCTGCAGTGGAGTCCTTAGTTCCCGGGCTCCAATCTGTACGCAGTGCCTCTCTGGACCTGCTGCTCAGCTGTCACCCTGGGAATTCCATTTGCCTCCTTTACATTGCTCCCCTGTTTTTTGTGGATATCACTTTTTCATATACTTCCTAATTTGTAGAGCACGTCCTCTAGAAGGCAGTACAGGCTACAACTAAAAAAAAAAAAAGACTTTTCATGAAATAACGTTTTTTTCCCCCTTAACTGTTACATTTGATTGCCAAGTTGACTGGGTGAAGAATTTTGGATGGACCATTTTCACTCAGGAGTTTGAAATTTTGACTCCATTGTCATATAATGCTGTTATCGGAGGTATAGTCTTATTTCCCACCCATGTCCTTTGTATGTGGCCTAGTTTTCCTTTCTGGGAGCTTCTATTTATTCCTGGTATTCCCAGATTTCACCATGATAATAACTGGGATGGTTTTGTGTTGTTCTTTTTTTCCTGAACACTTGGTGAGCTTTTAATTTATAGAAACTGTGTCCTTCATTCCATCTTTACTTTTTAATTAGATTTTGCTTCCTATCATTTTCCCTTGTCTCTCTTCTTCATTGGTTCTCTACTTTTCTTATTCTTTACTACTTATTTTAATCTCATTTTTGTTCTATTTTTGGAAAGATTTCTTCAACTGTATATATTTTTGGCTCTCATGATCATTTCCAGAGTTCTTTCTTGGGTTTTAATTGCTCCTTGCTTCTAGTCTTCTTGTGTCATGGATGGAATATCTTCTCTTTTTTTCCAATATTATTTAGTTTCCTTCCTAAATTGTGTCTGTATCCTATAAGTGCCTACTTTATTTTTCTGTCTCTATTGAATTGCAAACTTCCCTCACACTTCTGGTTATCCTTAATTTTTTCTTAGTATTGGAGAATATGAAATTAGAAAGATGTGTAGTTGCTGTGTCTGAAGATAGGACTTGTCATTTGCTGGGGCTCACTGTAGTGTAATTTTGAGGAGCAGCTGGCATTTTCATCAGGATTCTTAGTGTCAGAACCTGAGGTCCAACCTAAAGACAAGTATGTTCTAGGCTCTGACTTGGGCTGTAAATCTAGCTCCTGGCATTTTAGAGTTGGCTGGGGGGCAGGTGAGAGTGTGAGGGTGGGGTTGCAGGAAGGGACCTGAGTCTAACTGTATGTTTTGCAGACTTTTGCCTAATTCCTCTGTCATCATTCTAGACTTTCACCAAAGTTTTCCTTTATGTGTTATGCTCTTAAGTCCAGAACCTGGTTCATTTTCTCCAAAAAGTAGAAGAGGGGGAAAAGGAGTAGTCACCTACTAAATGGAGGGGGTATAGGAATGTGCTTATAATTATATTATATTTGGACCTCAGCTTTGTTGTCTGTCATCAAATTCTAATCAAGTTCTATAAGGTTATTCTTTTTTTTTAATTTTTTTTAATTGTTATTTATGTCTTTTACATTTTGTATTCCCCTTGGGCAGCCCACCACCAATACACCCGTGATCCATCTCCATGGTCCCCTGTATTCTCCTCTCTTCCATTTTTGTGCCCTTATCCTCCCCTCCCCCCACCCCCACCCCCACCGCTGAGTGTCTCTCTCCCACCCAGCCTCCCTATAGTCCTGTTATAAGTGAAATCATTCGATATTTTTCTTTTTCTTTCTGGCTTATTTCACTGAGTATGATTCCCTCTAATTCCATCCATGTCGCTGCAAATTGCATGTGTTTATCTTCTTTCCATGCTGAATAGTATCCCATTGTGTATATGTACCACATCTTCTGGATCCAATCATCTATTTTTGGACATCTGGGTTGCTTCCATACCTCTATAAGGTTATTCTTTTCTTCATTGGGAAAGATACATGGGAAGAAAAACTGTTTGAGCCTGTAAATTTATTTAAGTGTCTTTACTCTTTAATTAAATATGACACTTTAAGTCTGATATTTAGATGATAGTTTAATGAATATTGAATTGTAGGTTAGAAAATTGTTTTTCTGGGAACTTTGAAGCATTGCTTTATTTGTCATCTAACATTTAATGTTGATAAGAAATTTAATTCCAGTCCTAGTTCTCATTTCTCCATGGTCAACTTTATGTGGAAGTTTTTAGAATATTTTTTATTCAGGGTGTTCTAATATTGCATAAGGAATGTTTTAACTTTCTACTTGTTTTGCCTGGATCCTTCCAATATCACTTTCTCAGACGTTTTCCCTTTCTGCTCAATCTTAGGGAGCCCACTCTCCCCTTATTCTATCACATTACTCTTCTTGGTCTCTCCATAGCTTTACCACTGTCTGAAGTGATCTTGTTGAATTGTTTGCTTTGCTCTTGTCTCCTAGCTCTAAAATACAAGTTCTTGAGAACAGTCCTTACACCTGTCTCCTACACTATCTAAAACAACGCATGATATTTGTTGCACAAGTGAGTGGATGAATGAATTGTCTTGGCCTATAGAGCTTTAGTCATTCATTGTATGAGGCAGTTGCTGAATCCTCTGAATCTAACACACATTTTTCACTTTGGGGAAATTTTCTTGTACTCTAAATTTACTCATTCTCTCCATTTCATTTTCTCTGTGTTCTCCAAAACTCTGTTTAATCAAATTTGAAACTTGTGACCATTCTAGTCATGAGTGTATGATCTCATCTATTTTGGCCTGTGTGTTTAATTTGCTCTTTCATATTTCCTGTGTTTTTTGCTATGAGAGATTTTTCCCAACCTTATTCTCCATTCTTTATGTACATTTTAATTTGCTTTATTTAATTTTTTAAAAACACCCTTGTTTTTTTCTTTTTTCTTTTTTTCCCTACAAATAGGACTTCTTCCCTCAGGTGAAAAATAGCTTTCTCCCACCAAAGTGCCCCCAGTCCTCCACCACACTCCACCTAGCTTTCCTCCCAAGCAGTTATCTACCTAAGTGTGAGATCTAGAGAAACAAAGGATCAGATATGTACATTTTTTAATTTGAGGATACTTTTTTGTTGTTGTATTATGTTTCATAACATTCTAATATTGTTTAAAGAGTAGTGTTTTTTGAGCTCTGTGAATGTTGTTAGAATTTTCTAAAACTTTGTTTCGATGCCTTACATTTCCTCATTTGATTTTGGGTCAATTTTTCCTTTTGTTAATTATGAACTTTACGGTTGACAAGACTGAGATTAGCATCTTTCAAGTTCTCTGTTCCCCCAGCCCCAGTAACTCCACAAATAAAATAATAAAGGAGTTTTATCCTAACTTTTCAACATCGAGAGAAGTTTAACTTTTTGAATTTCTTCCAGTTTCTTTAGAGAAGAGCTTTCTGATAATTTCTGGGCTCTGTGTTGGAGATGGATGGAGGTGGGTAGATAGGCGAAAATGGAAGGGCCCACTGATAGTTTTCTCTCTTTCAGAGATCCCACGAGTCTACCATTTTCTGTTTCATGTTCACTTTCTCCCTGTTCCATTTGCTGACTTTGGTCTAAACGTCTCTGAAGGTTGTATGGGGCAGGTTGCCTCCCCAGGTGGCCTCTGTCCACTTCACATAAACCTATACCTATCCACTTGGTGTTTCCATGATATCTGGTGCACTCTTTCCATTTCTCTCTTCTAGCTTTATTCCTTTTAATCTTACTTTCATTTTAAGTACATTCTTAGGAAAGAAGGCAGACTCAATATCTCACCTGCTTTTAAACTGCAAGTCCCCTCAAGACTTTCAAAGCCTTTACTTAACATCACATCTGTCTTGCCAATTTTGAATCAACTGATTCTGTAGCAAGAATTCCATCTTTGTGCTGATTGGCTACATTATATATTTATGAGTTCCAATCTTAGCAGGCCCTCATTTTTGCTGAGCAATCCATTTATTTGACCCTAGGAATACTTCCTTTCCTTTGCTCCATAAGAGTTGTTGCTTTTAAAAAAATATTTTCTTCAAGATTTTTATTTGCCCCAGTCTTGTTTTTCATAATGGACAACCTAATATTCCACATGAGTTAGAAAACAGAGTTCTAAATAATCAACTCCTTGAATTTATCTTCCCTCAGTCTCCTTTGCCAAAAAGTATATTTTCCTTTTTTCTTTCTAGTTTTATTGAGAAATAACTGACATATATCACTGTATAGGTTTAAGGTGAATAGCATAATGGTTTGATTTACATATATTATGTAATAATTACCAAAGTAGGTTCAATTGATAATATTATTTTCAAAGGCAAAAGACAATTCCATCATTTTCTTGTGTGACTTTTCAAAAAATTATCTTATATTATTGGGTCTTTCTGCTCACATGTAAAATTGGGGGTACTCTTAATCACCTGGTTACAAGAATAATTATAGTAAACACATGTTTTTAAAAAAAACATTAAAATACTGCTAAAAGGTAAAAAAATGAAAAGTCAGTATATCCTTACCCCACCCTCAAACTCTAGTATGAAGCATTCAAATATTTTAAACAAATGCTCGCTGTTTTGAGGATTATATAAGGGAAGTTTTCTGATACTTCTTATCACAGTCTCTAGCACTTAGTGTGTCCTGAAAATAAGTTAGTTTTTGTTTCTACTCCTTTCCCTTCTAGATCACACAAAACAACTCCTTTTTCGTCTTTAAAAGATGAATGTCTGGCATCTACGTCTGCAGACAGATGTTGCTCACATAGTGATGCTGAAACGAGTGAAAACTTGATATAAATATAATCTTAATTACCTAAATCCATGGTTTATGATACTTCTCACTTACTTGTATTCAACAAAGAAAAACTTGATTAGGGGTGATGGAACTGCTCTAAGAATCCAGTCATCCTAGTATTTGCAGTATATCTTCAACTAAGTTTATAAATTAGCAAAAGAAAAACCCAGTTTCCATGGCGAATTCTTCTGCCTTCCAAAATATTTCTAGGAAGAGTCTAACATTGAGTGAGTACAAATACTTAGTAGTATAGCTGCACAGACATGTCACTTTTACAGTCGCAGTTACCTCTGTGTGAAGAATAATGAAACTCTTTCTTCAATAGGGTGTGGGTTCCTTTTCTGTCTCCATTTAGTTCTTGACTGGCTGCTCTTCTGCAGTGCACAACCTATTCATCTGTATGTGACTGGCCTACATAGTGAAAACTGTTTCTTGTTCTAGAAGACTTTGAGACTTGAATAAGGGATTTTTTTTTTTCCTCCTTAAAAGTCAATAAAGAGGAAGATGAAGGTAGAGAAGAGAGAAGCCTTTGTTAAGCACTTGCTTGGCTCAGGTATGGTAATTAGCACTTAAGTATATTTTTATAACTAATGCTTAGAAGATCAGTTTACTGTATGTGTTATTATCCACATTTCAGTGAAAGGAAATGAGACTTAGAGATTGCTTTGCCCAAAGTCACCATTAATAAAAAAGGGAAATGAATAAAAAAAAGGAAGGGAATTGAATAAAACCCAGGTTACTTATAAGCGGATTATCAACGATCAAACCCTGATTTTCTCTCAGGGTTTGTGTTATTTCTGAATACCACACTATGGTGCTGTTTTAAATTTTGTATTTCATCTAGACACACATCACCTCCTTACTGAAAAGTTATAGAGAATGTAGCCATTTCTACAGTACTTGCACTGTCCTCTAACATTTCAGTGTAGCTGAGTTATAGGCATAATGCTAAGTACACAGCACACTTACTGCTTCTGCTCTGTGGCTCTCAAGGCAACCAGTCCCGATCTTCATCCTGGCCTGCCACATACTGCCTGTGTGAGTGTGAGAAAATTATTTAACTTTCTGTGCTTAGTCTGTATCTTTAAGGTGAGGGTACAGATTATATTTGTCTTGCTGAATTTTTATGAGGATTGAATAAGGTACTGGAAAATTTGTTAACCTCTCTGTGCCTCAGTTTTCTCACCATTAAAGTCGTTTATAATCATAATATTGATCTCTTAGAATTACAGAGGAGATAAGAATTGATAGAACCCATAAATAATAAGCAATATTTAAATAACTATAATGATATTTTCATATTTTAATATGAAGAGAAGGCGGCTCAGAGGGATTAAATAATTGCTTAAAGTCATAAATAGAAGATGATAGAGCTAAGATTTGAACTCAGGTTTTTCTGATTCCGAACATAATACTTTTGATTATTAAACTATTTTAAAAGAGGAAAAAAATACAAAGCACAGTATATAACCTAACTGTTTTCAAAGAAATTGAACAAAAATATTAAAATTTATATGGACTCACAAAAGGCCTTGAATTGCAAAAACAACCTGGAGAAGAAAAAGTGAGAAATGGAGGTTTCACATTACCTGACTTCAAACTTTATTATAAAGTACTAAAAATATATGGTATTGGCACAAAAATAGATACATGTCTCAAAGGAATAGAATTGATTGCCAGAAAATAAATCCACATACGTAACTAACTACATGCAGCACCTAATCTATGATAAAGCAGCTATGCCCATATCACTGGGAAAGGACAGATTTTAATAACTAAGAAAATTGGAAAACCACAAATAAAGGAATGAAATTCCATACACAAAAGTTAATTCCATGTGGGTTTAAGATTTAGATATAAGACCTGCAATAATAAAATACATAGAAGGAAACTTTGGCAACATATCCATACTATCAATGATAAAGATATTTTTGGTGACTTGATCCCTATGGCAAGGGAACTGAAAACAAAACTAAACAAGTTTAAAAGCTTTTATACAGTGAAAGAAAATACAAGATGATTAAAAAGACATTCTATTGAATGGGAGAAAATATTTGCATAATATATAACTGATAAGAGATTAATATCCAAGATATATAAAAAAACTCATACAATGAAAAAATAAACAACCCATTTAATAAATGGGCATTAGCTGTGAACCAAAAATTCACCTAAGAGGATATCCAGAGGCCAGCAGATTTCTCAGTCCCATCAACAGAGATCCTAGTTCAGCAGGTGGTGGGGTGGGGGGCCGTGGAGCCCAGGAACCTGCGTGTTAGCAAGTGCATCATTCTGGGTCTTCCTCTGTTCTGCAAAATGCTTTGCACAACTTGGAAGTATTTCCTTATGATGATTTGTTTCAGTAAGTCTCAGGAAAACATTTGCTTCTGTGAAGTGTCTGACACCTAGAAGACAAATGTTTTTTTGAATAGTTGCTGATGTTCCTGTTCTACCAGAGCTCCTAGACAAGGATCTTCTAGATGGAGGTACTAAAATTTTTTTTTTTTAATTCACATTGTCTTTCTCAAAAACTTAAGTCACAGTCTTTTTGTAGAATGAACCTGATGTTTTCTTGTTTGTGTGTGTGTTAACAGAAATATTTACTTATTTTTTCTGAGTTAGCATGGTTCATAACACTCTATGACTCAGGGGAATAGGTTCACACCTCCTCTATGTATGTCACCACACAGAGCACCATTAGCACACAGGTTTATTTTGATATGATTCTAAATGCCTTTCAAATTAGGTACCTAATATAATGTTTAAAAGATTATAGTAATAGCATTTCTTTTTAAAAATCTTTTGTTAGGGTAATGTTGGTTTGCAATGCTGTATATGATTCAGGGGAGTAGATTCACACCTCCCACACGTGTGTCGCCATACCATATCTGCCACCAAAGCACCCATCATTCTCCCCCTTGTCCATTGGACCCCCTCTCTCCTTTGTTTCCCTCTCCCTCCACTCCCCTTCTAGTAGCCTTAATTCTGTAGCTATATTTGTAGGGTCTGCTTTGATGTAATTTTGATTGTCACATGTGGATTATAAAGAAACAAAACAAAGGAACCTGAGCTATTAGTGGTTCATGAGGAAATTTGAATTTAATAGCCAAGATATGGAAACAACCTAATGTCTGTCAGTAGATGAATGGATAAAGAAAATGTGGTCTGTACATGCAGTGGATATTCAGGGAAAATAGAAGAAACTGTAATATGGATGAACCATGAGGGAATTATGCTAAATGAAATAAACCAGTCACAGAAAGATAAATACTGCTTGACTCGACTTATAGGAGGTATCCAAAATAGTCAAATTCATAGAGACATGGGATGGTGGTTTCCCAGGGCCAAGGAGAGGGGTATATGGAGAAGTTACTAATCGACAAGCTTAAATTTCAGTGAAAGTGAATCAGCTTTTTTTTGCTGTACAACATTGCACCTATATTCAGCAATAATGCATTGTGCTCTTAAATATTTGTCAAGAGGATGAATCTCCTGTTAAATGTCCTAACCACAAAAAATAAAAACAAAATTCAGATTTGAGAATCTAATGCTTTTTCATTATGAGAGACTGAGGAACTCTAATTAATATACTGGCCCATTTCCAACTCAAGTAATTACATTCCCAGCACCCATAATTTCCCTGAAGTTTTAATTAGGAAATGTGTTTTGCTTCCTCTCTGTGTCTGCTGAGCTATATTTCACACAGGTGTGTTCTAATCATCTTGCAGCCCAAGAGCCAGGATTTACTGTGAAAACTGTGGTTTCAGTTATGCTTTATAGAAACACATTGCCTAATGTGAGTTATTGTGTTTCACATACCCTTTCTCCAAATCATTTTTTTAAATGGAGTTAAATCTCATGTCTGTGGACAGAATTTTTCACCAGTACTAACTCTTGAGAAATCGTTTAATCATGCTAGTGTTAGTATGCTTCATTTATCGAGTGTCATCCTTTGAACTTAAACTGCGACCTACTGTATCTTCTGGTTTTGTGACTTGAGCTGCTGCCCCAAAACTTTTCTAGAGATTATTTCTTGAGCTCTGAAATAACAAGGAAGCATTTTTTTTCCCCCTGTGTTCAGCAGTGACTTTGGACAGCGAACTACTCATTCCCCACCAGTTTCAGAAGGCCTGAGACTCAAAATTTCCTCCCTGGAATTACTTATCTCAGGTTGATTCTATTGCCCCAACGTACTAACACTATAGAAATTAAACAGATATTCTGTTCATCTAGACCTTCACTGCTGCTTCCTGCAGGAACATTTCACCTTCCTTGTCACTAATCCCGATTTTGCCATCCTGCCACTGGCCGTATTTAGCTAGTACATTGCTCCCAGCCCACGAGGGATCTGGCATTTCTGGCCCCATCACTCCTAAATTCTTTAATTAAACCATTAATCTCCATATCTGTGTTTCTTGGACAGTTTAAGATACTGAAGTTTTTCTTTTCTTAGCCACTTTTAAATCTTTTGACACCGTACAAAATCTTTTATCCTGACTACTTTATAAATAGAATTACAGTTTATTTCTATAAGTATATGGACTATTTTGGGCTCTATTTGAAGACACAAACCAAATTTGTTTTACTTCAGTTTAAGAGTATTGAAAGGATATGAAATATAAGTCAATTTTCTTTACAAGGAGTATTAAATTGTATAACTGATACCTAAATATATCCATATGAAAACTGTAAAACTATATAATAGCTGTTTAAAAATAATAAGCCTTTTAATTTCAAAAACACCTGTGAATATTATTAAACTCAGGATCAAATTCACCATTCCATTATCTCATATTCACAAAGTTGGTAGAAAATGTTCCTCATATAATGTTAGCAAGGAAAATTGAATTTAGAACTCTACATAAAGTCTTGATAATGGTATGCTATTAATGTATCCTGTATGCATATTAAAAAAAAAAGATCAGAAGGTAATATACTAAAAGCATAATGGTAGTTATTCCTGGGTGGTAACATTATGCATGAGTTTAATCCAATTTTTTAAACTTTTAATATTTTCCAAATTTTCTCCAAAAAATATGTGCTAATTTAATAATGAATAAAGATCTTTCAAAACACTCTATTAGGGACATACCATTTTATTGAAACCGATTCTGGCTTTAAGAGATTGTTTTTCTAAGTTGTAGGTTGTTTTATTTAAATTTCAAATTATACCTGGTTTTAATTTGTTGGTTACAAAGTTAAAGGAAGTTTAAAAATAAAAATGATTGGGCATGGTAATCACACTTTTATGAATATTGTCCTCTAGTAAACCTATGTTTTACATATACTATAAAATACTTCTTTTTGTTGATTATCCTGCTCTCCTCTCCTGTGGGCAAAAGTGATATTAACAGCCATGGAGTAAAATATTTGGCCCAAGGTCATGTAGTTACTAAATTATAGGCCTGAAACTAGATCTCAATTATATAACTACTAATTAATTCCCCACCATTCTTTGTAGGAGTAAATTAGAATGAAAACTACTTCTTTCCTGAACAGAAAGATGTCGTGAAGGCTTTTGCACTTTTCGTGTTTCTGATCGTGTTACTGTTATTTGTTAATGCTTTGTCACGGGGAGACAAATGAAAGCACAATAATAATATCTCTGCCTACTACATGGTAGCACTGGACCCCGGGCATTCATTTACTCATCTAGTTCTCCCAACAATTGCGATGTGGACATTACCATCTCTTTTTCACATATGTGAGATCTCATTCGATTTCTTCACAGCACTTGTGAACTGTAGATATTGGAATTGAACCCAGCTTTTTTTCACTCTAAGACTCTTGGACACTGAAAGTTGAGTGCCAGAAAAGCTGCTTTAGCTCTTTCTCCAGGAAGAAGTGGGATGAGCTATGCAGGAAACTTGTGTTAGGGAAAGCAAACCTGGGACACTTACACAAAGCTGCCCAATTAGTACAGGGTTTTAAGAGTACAGGCTGTGGAGGCAGAGTTAACTGGTTTGGTTTAAATCCATCTCTGATTCTTATTAGCTGTATGAACTTTGAAAGTACCATTCTCTCAAATCTTCAGTTTGCTTAGCCAAAAGATGGAGGCACAGTTATAATAATTATAATTCTCATGAGGAATAAATGAGGACACTTACATAGAGGTCTTAGCACACAATACCTGGAGTAAAAATAGGGCTCTGTTAATGTTAGTTTTAGATGGTAATGATGATTATGGTGAAAATAATAATAATTATAAGCCTGAAGCTTCATAGCTATATATAACCAGGGAAGGTTTTCAGTATGAAGCCAAGAGTTTAAGCAGAGTTGAAAAGAAACATTCTAACCAAAGCCTTCTTGATGGCTGAAATTAGTTGATAAAAATTAATAAATTATAAGAAAGATAAAAATTTTCTAGTTGCTTAGTATATTTTTTTTTTGATGCATGAATCATTTTGCTCCATGTAGCTTATGTATAGCATACACAGAGTCCAACTTTTCATATCTTTGTGGGAAAAACAAGAGGACACAGAAAGAAGGGTGGTTATTGGGGAGGGGTGATATGATAAAACTGCTAGTATGCTTGTGTGATTTGAGAACAACTGTGTCCTTCCATACCCAACTGTAATGGCCCTTTGGCAGAGATTTTTACTGATGTGGATCCACATTCTATTTTGTTATTGATTGCATATTACTTAAACATTGATAATTAAGCAATTAATTTAGTAAAGAATGGGCAAATTTACTCTTATGCCTTCAACTGATTTTCTTGAGGCTTCAATGATTGTGGGACCTGTTATTATATTTCTCATAGTTTTCTTTTCCTTAAAATTAGAGGTAGCAGAGAAGAGCACAAGGGATTATGGTGATGGTTCATGGGTGAATTGATGGGTGGGAAATTTTCGGGGAATACACAATAATGTAAAGGACATAAATAAACTAACTAACTAACTAACTAACTAACTAAATAAATAAATAAATAAAAGCAAAAAAAAATTTAGCAGGTCGTACTAGATAGTCCCTGAGAATTCTCCCAGCTACTCATTCCTATAATTCCATGATTTTCATAATAAGATATCTTTATGGCTCTCAAGCTTGCAGTTTGAACAATGCATTTCTGAGGCATTGTTAGACACTTGTTCTTTGCTAAGAATTAACACATTGGCTCTGAGTTAACATGACTCTTTTATTTGGAAAGCTAACTTTTCAGAAATACTTTCATTTATTGGAAAGGTCATGTACAGGATAAGTATGGTGTACTTCAGGCCTGGGCATTTTATGGTCCCAGTTAGGCTAAGGAGGGGAAACTTAGTGTTACTCAGATTTAAACACTTATGCCACTATTATGGACCACTCTGTTTTTGGCAAGTGAGTGAAATAAGACATTATTCTTAAAAGTTCTTTTTTTAAAGAATACTTAAAAACTACTGATTTTTTGAATTCAGCACAGTATAAAAGATTAACCATGTTGTCATCTTTCTTTTTTTGTGCCACTATAGTCTTTCCCCTAATGACTTTTTTTGAATGCCCACTTCTTTTTCACTGCAGTTTGTGTTCATTGTTTATTTTGATTTTCTTAGGTCATTTCATATTATTTTAGTTCTTTGCATCAGACACCATGAACTCATGAGAAAAGCAAACATATCCATGAGTGACCAGAGACTCTGCCCTAGTTTTCAGAATTTAGGAAAGTTTTTGCCTTTCTGTCATTAGTGTGTTTGAGTGTCTGTTGATATTCTCTTTAAATACCTTTCTTTTGAGTGGGCATACCAATAAAAGAGAAGTGCTTAGAATCTATGACATTCGTAAATGAACACAAAACTTGCTGCTATAAGGAATTTCTTGTAATTTCTAAATAGCAATGATAATAACCACATTGAATGAATTTAAAGCCTGTCATCCTTAGTGACTAAGTATGCAGACATATAAAAACACCGTTTTCTTAGTCATGCTTTGCAATTTAGCTATTGAAAAACTAATGAAGAGAATAATGATGCCCACAGAATGATTTCTATAATGCGAGTTAACATAGCACTAATTAGTTTCGTAGTGAATCACTGGGCCTCCCGGCACTTACATTTCATCATCTGTAGAATGTGGTAGTAGGTTTAGAACACAGTTTCTCAGCTTCAGCACTATTGAGATTTGGCCAGTTAATTATTTATTGTGGAGGAGGGGCTGCAGTATGTATTGTAAGATATTTAAAAGCATCTCTGGCCTATACCCACAAGATGCCAGTAACACCCCTCTCAGTTAGGACAGATAATAATGTCTCCCAACGTTGCAAATATTGCCTTGTACAGAGCTACTGGTCTAAAATCTCATTTTTAAAAGGTATTTATAAACATTAAAATGGTATTATTCAAAGCACTTGAGACCATAATAATCTTTAATGTCTTGTGACAAAAATTTCTTCTGTGGAGAGACATGAATGAAGAACAGTTTTGGTTTTTTGTTTTTATCTTTTTTGAAGGCTTTCTTGATAGGGTTTACTGCTATGGATTTATCCCTTTTGTTAAAAATTGAGGACTCAGTTATCAAAGTATGAAGGAGGCCGTAAAACAAAAGCTTTAAACAAATAATGCTTTTATGCTGATGTTTGGAATAGACTATGTTACTAGATGAGTGATACTTAACAATCATTAAAAAGTAAGTCCTTTGGTGGTTACTGTAATGGAGGAGGAAGGTAGGTGGGTACATCAGGTAAAAGGGATCAATTGTAACGTGAAGGATAGAATTGGACTTTCAGTGGTCAACTTAATGTAGTATATACTTTCATGTTGATTTTTATGATGCACACCTGAAAGTTATAATGGTGTAATGCGGTGTTACTTCAATTGAAAAAGAAGTACTGGCACAGACATTCCAAAATATTTTTTGAACTGATGGATAATGGATAGATGGCTCGATGATTGAAGACTCTACTGTTGTTAATTCAAGTGTCTTTAGGAACAGTATTTCATGGGTGACAGTTAAAAATGGTGGTCACAAAAGTGAAAGAAAGGGGTCATTGTGTGTGAGTACCCTAGTATTCCTTTTATCTTTCCATGAGTCTCCCCCACTCCTGTGGGGTACCTGTCTGCCTCTGTTCTTATACAGCCATTTTCTCACAATTCCTTCCCTAACCCTATATCCTTAGTCGCCTCCCCTCACTTTATATTTGTTGTCTGAATTGGTTTTATTAGAAGGTTTTTTTTTTTCCATATTGTATCATTTCTTTGACTCAGATATCATAAACTCATGAGAAAACAAAACCCACCCTGTCTGACTGTGAATCCACATCCGGGCATTCATGAATGGAGGACTCTTTGATCTTTCTTCTCTAGTTGTTTGAGTCAAACTATTGATGTGATTCCTGATCTTTGAAAATCATTTCCTTTTGATTTTTCTAGATATTTGTGTCCTTTTTGATTTATATTAGAACAGTTAAAGGTTTTGATCAAAGAAACCTGTGTCCTTAACTGTGATGAATGGATTCCATTTTGGCACGCTCAAAATAAATCTATTAATTTGGCACAGAAAAGAATTTCCTCCATTTCACAGTTAAAAAATTGAGACCCAGATTTCTTAAGCCAAAGAGCCAAACATCTGCAACAAGTGAATAGCTACAAGAACTAGAATTGATGGGCCCAGATGTTGAGACCAGATCCTTAGCACCAAGATGGAGGTTAGAAATGAAGCAAGGTAGATTAAGTTGGTACAAAAGTATTGAATCTATGGTACCAGGAAATTAAAATCATTTTCTTTATATTTTGTTTTAAAGTCATAAGAATAAATATCTAGGATTGCTATTTCATAGTACCGTAACTTTGATTTAATGGGAATACCTTCTCTAAAATAGACAGTTCTTACTGCCAAGAACTTTCTTATTAGTTTTCCTTTAGTAAATGTTGCTTATGATCTGCTTCTCTTCTTTCTTAGACCATCTCTCACCATGCCTCATAGGAATCTGACAGGAAGCTGCAATGTTAACTGTGGCTGTAAAATACATGAGTATAAGCCAGTGTGTGGATCAGATGGAATTACATACTTCAACCCTTGTCTGGCTGGCTGTGTTAACAGTGGTAATCTTAGCACTGGGGTGAGTATATTTTACATGCTCCTGACTTCTGTTAATCCAACCTTCTGTGACAAAGGCCAGTTAGCATTCATGTGCGAAAGCATGACTTCAGATTTCCTTTCAAGAAATTGCAAATAACCTACCAAAAATCCTTCTGACAAAAACAGAGAGGCAAGAAAATTGATCAGTGGTATCATTTTTTTTTTTTCCTCCTGGGGAGGATTGGAGTATTTGGGTGTAGTGATGAAATTCCATACCAGCTCTCTCCTCCTTTATATTCTGTTCTCACTCAGTGAAACCTGATAAGGTTGAGCATTAGGTCTCTCATTTGTTACCTTGAGAGGGCCCTTGTGATGGATTTGAAGGTCAAGATGATTACCTTTGGTGCTGATACAGAATTGGAGAGCACCTCCCTGATCAGTGAGGATGGGCAATGCCATTTCTCATAGGCTATCAGTTCAGACTTAGAAAAAAAGAAAAAACTTTCAGAGTAAAGATATTTCTGTCAGTTCAAGAATAGGCTATTTTGAGAATTCCCTTCCCTGTGAATTATAAATAGGCTGTCATACTGTGGGAGAAGTTTTTCATGTTCTGCTCAGTTCTTTATTGGTTTCATCCTTTGCATAAGAGCAGATTGTAGGGGACTGTTTTAATTAAAAGGGCAAGGTGCACTTGCTCCCTCTTTGCAGGTAATAAGGGGTGACACCACTGACAACATGTTTCAGGAAATCATACTTGATTTCTGAGTTTGAAACCATAGTGATAAATTAAGAATTCCTGTTGCTACCTCCCTATTATGTAATTGGTGAGCTCCAATGTGTGATAAATTAAAAGAGATCATGGTTTCTGTTCTCTGTGGCTAAATCCTTCCTTGGGAGTCAGCGAGTCTTCTGGTGCATGGTCTCCTTATGAAAAGACCAGCAATCCTTTCTGCACAGCTGACCAAACAGCACCCGCTCTTTATATTTGTTCCTACTGCCACTCTAAGTGTGTGAAGAGCCTATGGCAGGTCAGTTCATGTGCACTCAGCAAAAGCAGCATAATGTGTAAGAAGGTTAATTAGTGTTTCAATTGGAAAACCTCGGACCTTACATTATCTAGTTTCAAATGAAACAGTCAATGTTGTGTTCACTTTTGTTGACATTGACATCATCACGATGCTTTATGAACTCTCAGCTTTTATTTAACAGATACTGGCCTCTGAGTTTAGGGCTATGCTCCATGCTCACTGAGCAAATACAAGTAAGACTTGGTTCCTGTTTTTGAGTGGCTTCTCATATTGGGGAGTCCAAGAGTTAAACAGCCATTGAAGTAGTGTATAGTTATGATCAAAAATGAATGTAGGGAATGTGAATGTTTTAGAATTGAGTATTGAAAGTTTCTTAAGAGTTTAGATTGAAACCCCTTTGCGTTGAAGATTTTGGTATTGTTAGCCACTTTGGACAGACTTACTGAAGCTATTTCCAATGGAAAATTTTATATCCAGAAAATACTGGAGTCATTTTACAGTATTTTAACTTAACTTTGTCTTAGTATTCCTATGCTAAATTTTTCTTCTGATGTGCATACAACTGGTCTTGATTGTCTCTTAGATAAGGAATTATACGGAATGCACCTGTGTCCAGAGCCGGCAAGTGATCACTCCGCCCACAGTGGGACAGCGCAGTCAGCTCCGCGTGGTTATTGTCAAAACGTATCTCAACGAGAACGGCTATGCCGTGTCCGGGAAGTGCAAACGGACCTGTAATACCCTCATCCCGTTCTTAATTTTCCTTTTCATAGTCACCTTCATCACAGCATGTGCTCAACCATCAGCCATCATAGTAACACTCAGGTGAGAATGGCACGCAACTCCTAGGGTGGGTGACAGACTCTGAATTGCCAGAATATATATTCCAGTGCAGGGAACAAAGCAAAATTACTTTGTATAGGACACAGCTCAAACTTTTGCTTGGGGAACTTAAGAGTTAAGTGACCATCCCATGACTGGAAGGTTGTAACATTTGGTATTCTAGAACTTTCTGTATTAAATGGTTATGTTCTGGTGGTTTAGTGAATGACTTTGTGGGTTTTTTTTTTTTTTTTTTTGCTTTGGTGTTTGAAGTCTCTGCCCTCAGGGCTTCAGCTTTCAGAGTTGAAAAATAGTACTGTATTAGCTACAAGAAGCCTGGCCCCAGAGGAGGCAGGAAATTATTTGGTAAAATATTAAATCATGCATACAGCAAAGAATATTATCTTCAACCTAGTACACAGTTAATACCTACAGGATTAGTGACCATTTATGCTGGACCTGCAGTTCAAAATCATGATTTCATTAATTCTATCATCACAGAAAACTTTGGAGTTAAATCAAGGTAAGAGCAGAGTGGGAATGTAATTTTTCAGTTGTTCATGCTTTATTTACCATACTATATATTCTATTTGTGGTTTTTGAGTGTCTAAGAGAATATTAAAATTACCCCAATGAAAATCCTATTAACAATGTTAACACTAGCACAGTCAAATCAATATGTTGGCATTTGCAGTAAAGACTGCAGTGGGCAAGAGGAAGAAGGGGGCTGTGTGGGAAAACAAGAAGATGACACCCATAGCAGGTTTTAGGGTAAGGCTGGAGATGAAGTGCAGTGAAAGGGTAAGGAAAGGCTTTAGTCCTTTTTCTGCCTTTGACATTTTCCTGGTTCCTCTTACTCCCAAATGCTAGTCACCTGGTGAGAAGCACCTGCAGAGGCTTCATTTCTAGCAGGGTGGTGAGATGCTTATTCTGCATATTCTGGCTTCTCCTCTGTGGTGTGCTGAGTTAGACATTTCTCAGCCAACCCCTTCCTTGACAGTAAGATAACAGCATGCAAAAGCCCCATTGGTTTAGTCACTGAATTCCCCCATCAGCAAATATTTATGTGCAGAATTGCGCAAGTTGCTATGAGAAACATAAGTTGGGGGAAATATGGCATGTGGGAATTTTACATTATATACCTCCCAACCAATGTATGTGGGATAGAAAGGATAAGGTGCTTCATCATTTAAAAAATATGGCTCATTAATTAATATATTCACCTAATCAGTTTCTTCAAACTTTAGATCTATAGGAGATGTTAAAAAAAAAACCCCAATATGGGCTGTTGCTTGGTAGTGTTGAGACACGGCAAATCACCAGTTGGCTTCTAACCCAAATTTTCAGAAACAGAGCCCTTAATCTTTGCTAATTACAAAATCAGTAGACGTCAATCTTTCTCCCCTATGGGAATTTACTTACTTAGGAAAAGAAGAACAAATGAAGTGACTGGGAGGGATTCATTCTTTCTGTAACATTTGACTTGTTTCTGATGTTTTTTTTGGCTATACTTTCTTATTCTGTATTTTTCCTTGAGAAATTACGGGAATAATTTTCACTGTATACACTTACTGATCTGGCAGGTTCAGGCAAGCAGAGACAAAGAATGCAGTAGTAGGATAAAATGCTATAATTAAAAAAATCAGAACTGATTTTGGAAGTTCTGTTAGATCCACTTCTTCATCTTCTGCTTTGAGCCTTTCTGTGATTATTTACACAGTGGCAATTTGGGTTTACTGGAGACTTTTGGTGTCTTCATTGGAGAGAACTTTCTTCACTGGCTTAGCCATCTGCAGTCTTGTTTGACTACGTTCTAGCAAATTAAATATTTTGACACATCACCTCTGTGGTCCATAGCTCTACCCTAAGCAGATTTGACTTGGCATTTATTTTCTTAAGGCCATTGTTTTAAAACATTTCTTTCCCCCCTTCACTGTAGGTCTGTAGAAGAGGAGGAAAGACCTTTTGCGCTGGGAATGCAGTTCGTTTTATTGCGAACACTTGGTATGTTTCTGGATTTTCTTTTTTTTTTTAAAGATTTATTTATTTATGCATACAAGAACCGGGGTGTAGGCCAGAGGTATGGGGTGGTGAGCGAATTCACCAGAGACAGAGTGGGGAGCAGAACAGACAGATCAACTGAAGTACACTGCTGAGGGGAGCAAGCGGGTGAGGCAGGAGAGGTCTGCTGCGCCATGTGGGAATCTCCCTGGCCAGGAATTGAACTCATGCTGCAGTGGCTGCAGATAGCTTCATAGGCTGAGACTTAACCTGTTGCGCCACCAGGGAGACCCTGTTTCTGAATTTTTCAAGTGTGCCTCTTAGTTCCTTTATGCAGATGGCAAATTCTCAGTGTCCCTTAAAAATGGCAATCAAGTCAATTGTTACCACTGGCAGCTAGATTTTACAGGTTAGTGTTGAGGACACAACTTCCTTATTTTCTGCAGTGAACGAAAAGCTGACCATTTCTGTTGTGTGATGAAACAAAACAAAATGGACTTTGGATCAGTTTCTTTTTCACAATGAACATAAACTTGGCCTAAATTCCCCACAGGGTTTCGTACAGTGAGAAATATTGAACCAAGCAATAATGATGGACTTAAAACCCTGCTTCCCCATCCTTTGTATTTTTTTTTACCTGAAAGGGATGGCATTACTGATCATTTTATTGATAAAAATTTCAATTCCTAAAAAAAAAAAAAATTCAATTCCTTATTTCTTTCCAGTAATTTTATTGGACTGGGCAAAAAGCACCTCTATCAAGTTTTCTGAGGAAAATAAATAAAAAATTCTAAAAAGAAAAGAAAGTTCTCAAAATTGACATATAGATAACCTTTATTTATTAAAAAGAGATACTTGCTAGAGCCATGGCAGTATGATAAATTAAAGTTCATTTGGCATGAAGAATATTGCTCTGAATTTTACAAACGCTGCATACCGCTGATGATGTCTTGAAACAATGCATGGGAAATGGTGTGTGAAGTAATCCATTCCCTTGATCAATTTCAATGTATTTTTAATTGAGGTCCTCATCATCCAGCACTTTTTTTCTTATGTGGCAGTGTGTCATGTTTTTCAGCTGTTATTTCCTTCAGTAATCAGTACCATTGTCCACAGGACAAAAAAAATTAGTTCTATGATTCAAATTTTTAATTTCATATTTGAAATCTTTTTAAAATGCTACCTTCTTTTAAAAAAAATTCTTTATTTATGCATACATGAGCTGGGGTGTAGGCTAGAGGTGTGGGATGATGAGAGGATTCACCAGAGACAGAGTGGGGAGCAGAACAGGTGGATCGACTGAAGTACACTGCTGAGGGGAGCACAGGGCGAGGCAGGAGAGGTCTGCTGTGCCATGTGGGAAGCTCCCTGGCCAGGGATCGAACTTGTGCTTCAGTGGCTACTGAGAGCTTCATAGTGCTGAGACTTAAGCCATTGCACCACCAGGGAGGCCCAAAATGGTACCTTCTGATCCTTTTAAATGTGTATTCTCTCTGGAATTCTCAATTTATTATATGTCGTGGTTGATGGTCCAATCTAAGAACAAGTACTTTCCAGTGAGCCTCAAAAGTTTCTAAGTGCATTGAATGGGTTCCTTATTTATTTATTTATTTATTTATTGGCACCAAGAAGACATTGAAGGTCTTCTTGAATGCATTTCCAAAGCATGTTGTGTAAGAGAAATTCTGACAGACTTTGTTGTAGTTAAGAAGTTTGTCTTATACTTCTACCTATACTTTTGAGTGGAAATAAAAAGGTGTTTTACTTTTAAAAAATGGAAATTTGTTTAGCAAAGGGGTAGTTCATTAGGAAAAGGAAAAAAAATTCCTTCTTTTTGCTTGGCCTATCTTCCATAGCATGGAGTTCAGGGGACTTGATGCAGCTGCAGAGGTAAAGCTCTGTAACAGGTGAATGATATAGCATCAGGAATGAATGGAAGAACCTCTTGGGCATTTATTGCTTAGTCAACCTTAACTTAGGTTCTACTGATTGTGAAAAAGTATATTTAGACCAACAAGTCAATTTCCATTTCCTTAAATTCCAAAGCAAAAAGAGAGTTTTAAGTACTTTAATAACATTAAATTTTAATTGCAGTGAGTAGACCTCATTTTAAATGAATGCAGTGTATTAAAAATGTATCACTCCTCACCCCCTGGGCTATTAGCCTACCTGTCCTCCCTCCCTTCTTCCCATCACTTCCTTCTAAATATTCTTTTTGAATGTCCATGGGCTGTGCAGATAGAACCTTGATAGTCAAGCTGATGGATAGATGGTTGACTCTTGTCATTTGAACTTATGGGTAACAGATTTGCAAACAGTTTAAATCCAGCCTGATAGTTGATAACATGGCAGTGTATATGAAATGCAGAGTGAATATAGTGGCATCTAAATGAGTGAAGAATTGAAAAGAGGGATCAATATTTGCAAGGTGAGCAAGTTAGAGATGGAAATGCATTTTGGCAAAGGGAGTAACATGTGATGAAGGAAATCTACGTGGGTAGATTTTCTTATGGGAGTAAAGAAATGGCTGCATCATAATCCAAGAAATAAAGCTACTCCTCATCACATATGTTTCATAAGCTTCAAAGAAGAATTTTATGCTGTAATGAGTTCCACATCCCAAGTGCCTTTATACAATTGCTATTTGATGTGGTTTCTGACATAGGGGGACAATGCTTTCCCCATATTCTTCCTGCATGCAAACACTACCCCACAAAAACTAGGGTACTGAATTTCAGTGGATAATAAAAGGCTCTAGTATAGCCTCTTGAACATTTAACAACAAAATTTGATTTTTAAGTTTAAAAGGATTTCCTAATTGCATTTTTAGCAATAGCCATTTTTATGTTCCTAAAAACCAATAACACATTCTGACTGAGTCACAAACTGAAAGATGTAAAACACTTCAATTTGGTGAACCATTTTGTAGTAAATATAAGATGTGACATATTAAAAAAATCGAGGCATACTGGAAGATCACTCCCCCTTGGCTGATTTTAGAGCAAACAAACATCTTGCTAATTTTTAGATGTTTTATCTTATAAGGTGTGCTAACTATGTTTTCTCTTCCTCCCAACTTTAGCATACATTCCTACTCCGATTTACTTTGGCGCAGTGATTGACACCACCTGCATGCTCTGGCAACAGGAGTGCGGTGTGCAGGGCTCTTGCTGGGAGTACAATGTCACATCATTTCGTTTTGTCTATTTTGGTTTGGCGGCTGGCCTCAAATTTGTTGGCTTTATTTTTATTTTTCTGGCCTGGTATTCCATTAAATACAAGGAAGATGAACTGCAGCGGCAGAGGCGCCGAGAATTGCCTCTCAGCACTGTGAGCGAGATGGTGGGGCACACCGATAATGCCAATAAATATGCCCGAACTAGATCTTGCCCTGTGTTCCACACCCAGGGAGAATTTCATGAAGAGACTGCTCTGCAAAAAGGGATCCAATACAACGCACAGACCTATCCGGGGCCCTTCCCAGAAGCAATAAATTCCTCTTCAAACCCAGGGCTGGAAGACAGCCCCCCTGCCATGGAACCACCCTCCTGAAGCTTGAAAATGGAAGACTTTAGTTTTGTTGGTTGAGTTGAGTATGGCGACTTGAGAAACACCCGTGCCTTGTTTTCTTTCTTGCTTTTTTTAACCTCTAAAAACAAAATCCTCAAACCAACAAAACTCAGTATACACAGCCACTACTGATTGAGGGCTGGATACCTCACCAAGACTGAGCGCCTTTCCCCCCCTTCTCTCCAAGAAGGAGGCATTTAGATAGATTTGCTACCATTTCTGCTATGATAATTTAATGCTCATGCACCGATAGGGTGATGTACATGATTAACAAAATCATGGAAAGTGTAATGGCAGTACATATCGTTGGGCTACACTCCAAACCAAGGTGAGCTTGACTGTGACTTTTCATTTTCAAATGGAAAGCTCTAGATCTGAACACCTACTGTGAGTTCTGCTACAAAGCACAAATGAATTTGCCTCAACTATGCAATCTGATTAGGAGAAAGTAAGTGTGGCATGCTACTTTTGTTTTCAGAGACTAAAAACAGACATGTTTTTGAAAAGAGGAAGCTAAACTTTCCCTAAAGTACTGTTAATTGCATTTTAAGCCATAGCAAAATTATAAATAAGGTTGAGTTTTTCAAATGCTTCAAAGGAATCATATGAATAACATGATAAAAGAAAAGCTACTTCATTTCATAAGACATATTCTTTTAGTCTGTCTGCCCATTATAAGGTAGAGAAGCTGCTGAATCAAACATTTGATAGTTTGAATATGAAATTCAATATTTCATTAACAGGCTAAATAGGGTTAGAAATTGTAATTTGAGGTGCTTACCGAGGAAAGAAACTGATGACTTTTTCATCTAAGAGAATTGCTGCAGAAAATCTTTTAGTTCTGAAAAGCCCACATAAGGGTAGTAAAGAATTATAACTCAAAGTGGTTGGAAAAATAAATCCAGAGAAGTAAGATTGAGTCATTTCAGTTCTATGCCTGGAAGCACTAGCAAAACTGTATTTTCTTTTTTATCTACATAAAAGTGCCGTGGTTGCTTCTCCTGAAATTGAGTAATTAAATCAGGAAATCTCTACCTGGGAGACAAAAATTACTCCGAATTAAGGGGGAGGGAGCACTGTGAGCTGGACCTACAATATGATCATAATTAATGATAGAAAATTATTTAAAGTAAACTGGTCTCTTACACTTGAATCTTAACTTTATCAGAGTTAGAATCATTGCAAACCTCTCCTTGATGGCGTCCCACTGTCACCTTCCTGAAAGTAATTCTGAGCGAGGGTTTTTCTATTCCTGAATGCACTTTGGATTATAATTCAGCATTCTTTTCAATACATCCCTGCACATCATGTTGACTTAGGCACCACCCAGAAAGTTCTCAGGATAGATGCCTCCTGACAGCACTGTAGACTGATAGATAGAAAGTTAATTCATGGCATCAGGCTACATAGGAAAAATCATGACAATTCAGATTTCGAAGGAGCTATAAGGACAAAATACCAGCACAGTTTCTGCCAAGGCACCCATGCTTATTTAGGATTAATTTGGGGAATGGCTGTTGCCTGCAATTTCTTTGGTGTCTATCAAACCTTGGTCAATGTGGTGTATATTGAATGTCTTCAGAGAATATTGCTGATGAAACTATTGTCTACTCTGGGGCCTGAGATTTTACTCTGTGAGAAGTTTTGATCCCTCACCATAGAAAGCTTCAATTTATTTTGGAGCTAAACATGTAGGTTGGGGAGAGGTGGTGTTTTCTTAATTTCTCCTTCTTCATTAAGAAATGGTATCCAGAGAATTTGGTGAGATTGGCACTTTTTTTGTAACTTAGATTGTGTGTTCTGACACTGTTAGAATCTCTTTCCTCTTGGTAATATATATTGAAGAGGATCCGTTATCAGAACTCCAGAGTAGTAAAATGATGGATTCACCAAGATATTAGAGAGGACTCCTTTCTCTACCTTGAACATTCATTCAGTTCAGCAATTATTGAGTGAGCACTAATTATCAGGCACCATTTTACTCAATTATCACCTGCCACTCTATGAAATTCTTTGGAATGAATAGGCCAGAGCTCCAAAAATTGGCCCTGCACCACAATGTTAATATTGTACTTCCTTGAGCATCTGATACGTATAAATAGCAGGTGTATCATTAATGTGTTGTTGGTGAATGTAGAATAAGTAGTAAAAGTTATGGGAGATGATGTTTTGGTATAAGTAACAATTAAGAGCTGTTCCCCAAAATTTGGGTTCTAAGTAGCATCATTGGAATATCACATAATGAACTAAGGTGACTATTTTGTAGACAACACCACTTAATTGTGTATATGAGGTGCTTATATCTTTGTTAGTAAATTGGTTGTGAACTTTATAGTCACAGCTCCTATTACAAGTTTTAATTGCCACTCTCCATGAGTTTTGGCTTTTAATTACTTGCTTTGGGGAAAGATCATCTTGTTCCTTTATAAACTCTGTAGATTAATGTATTGTTTGACTTTAATATGCAAATATCATATCCTGAGTAGAGCCTATTAATTTAGAAACTCTTAAGAGCTGGGATGGGTGATTGTAGCACATTCTTATAGTTATCTTCATTAGCATGAAGTCCTTATCCTCTGTAGGTGGATTTAGTTTTTGAAGACAGTCAAGTCATTTAGAACTAAGGTTAGAAAAGAGGAGCAGAGTGGGAACAAATGAGCACTTGTTGAGAGTCGACTATTTAGAGAGCATTCTGTCAAGGACTTACTATTCATCACTGACTTTAATGCACTTAATAACTTTGAAAGATAACTATTTTTATTCCTTTTTAAAAAAAAATCATACAAACTGAGGGTCAAAGAAGTAAGATAATTTGTTTAGAATTAGACAGAGCAGCCAATAAGCCTCAGAGTAGGTTTCTCTGTCACAGTGCTCATTTCTTACAGCACCTATGCATGCAATTGTTTTGGTAAACAAAGGCAAGACGTGACTATAACATAGTGAGCTGGAAGCATTTCATTCTTTTTAATGTGTCACTGTTGCTGAAGAGTAAAGATGTTTACTTCTTTGTGTAAAGTAGAAAAAAGCTGTAGGAAACAAAAATGTAATGCCCTGATTTCAAGGTAAATTTACATTTATTTAACTGTTATATTTAAAACTGTCATAAAATACCTCAAGTATTTATTTATAGTCATATGTCATATGGCGCAAATCCAAATTTTGGTGTTAACATCAAGTCTTAGCAGAGTTTCTTGAATGAAACCAGAGGAAGGGCAGTTCAGATTTGTTGAATCTGAGTTTTGGGGATTTCAGATGTATGCGTCTCCCCCTCTCTTTCAGAATGTCAACATTTTCATTAGTTTTTTGATGTATATTCATTTTGTTCCCTAGAATACATTTTACATGAACATCCAAATAGTGTTATATGTTAAATTAGTACATACGAACTGTTATATTATATACCAAACCTCTGGCCCAATTGTTACCTTTAGTAGCTGTGATAACAAACTGTAGCATGTGTTTGGACATGTCCACTCTCAGAAGAGGGAGTCACCTGGGGGAGGGTTTAGTGGAGGTAATGGCAATCCTGTACTTTCACCAACCGCCTGGAAAGTTCTTCCTTAGTGCACCATGCCAACTTGCAAATTCTTGGGTGGACTTGGAATCAGAATGTTTCTTTCTGGAGCCTGTTGTATGTCAACTGTACACACTCCAAAGAGAAGAATCATATTTTGTAGGAACCTGATGCATTTGTAGAAATTCTCTAATATACCCAAGAGCAGTAGGAGAGCCCAAGACTGGGAACCAAATCTTTTATGATTTTGTGTGAACTTAAAATGTCCTAGATGGCACAAATATATGAATATAACTATCGACATATAGGGATGTACTGGGAATTTCAAGTAGCAGATAGATATCAAAATACTGTGTAATTCCGGAATTATCTAGACTGCGCATTTGTTAATTCTTATACAGTCCTGTAGGTAGGCTTATATGTTTTGCATTTCCTCTTTCCTAGTACAGAAGGGAGTGCCCTGGCTGGCAGGGGAAATTAGTGGCCTGGTGTACTTGATCTTTTCTGTCTCCTCATCTCCCAGGCTGCTGCTGACTCTATCTGTCCCAGACTTCTTGTTACATTGGAATCAGATCTGTGTACGTTTGAAGAGGTTATTTCAAGCATCATTTTTACTCCACTTTAGGAAGGGTCAAATATGCTGAAAACCCTCCCTGGGTGTTTGCTTTTGCAACAATACTGAAAAAAAAAAATGCCTTGGTGCTAAAATGTATTTGATGATGCACGCTCACCACAAAAATGTGCCACTGAATTTGCAGTATTTCACTGATAAGGGGCTGCATGTGCTCTGCTTTTGGAAATCTGGAGAACTTCCCAGAAATCAAGCATTCATTACTCTCATTACTACAGTTAATCTTGAACTTGACGCTGCAAAAATGAAGAGTATAGGGGGAATACTTTTTCTATAGAAAACTCAGCGCCTTTGATATTTATTTTAGCAAGAATAATCAGATGCTAAAAATAATTTCACAGAAAAAATATTTCAGATAATCTTTTCTTATTTCTTCTTCAAAAAACTTACACCCGTGTAAGGTGTTTTTAATATTGGGGTTTTGAAGGTGTTGTCTTTTCCTGGTTTCCTATTACATGTTATAATTGAAGGAGAAGATATTATTGACAACTGCAGTATTTGCAGGGACATATTAAACCAAAGGGGTGAACAAAAATGTTTAAAGTTTGTATCTAGAAACAGACAATAAGAATAATTGGTAAGACTTTATAGTGGGCATTTTTCTTAAAATACATACCTCACCCCAAAACCCAAATGTTAATTTGGAAGCATGAAACAGGCAAGTCAGTGTCTGACTCTTTAGTTAAGGAAATGTAATACTGTGTTAAATCAATTGGCATTAGGATCCAAGTGGCATGTGTGTTCAGTGTGTGTTTATGTGTAGGTGTGCTTGTGATGAAAGACTGTTTCAAGTTCCATAAAGAAGTTTGATTTTGTGATTTTTAATATGAATATTTATTTGGAGACCTGTTAGAATAATTTAAAAGATGTATAATTTCATTGTGCTTAATAAAATCTATTGTCAATGTACTAATAAACCTTGGTTTACAACATCTTGAATACTTGATCCTTGAAAATTAAGAGAAAAAGTAAAAAAAAAAGAATAAAGTGTGTTGGATTGAAATTAATTTGCTTTTAGGATTTTTGTGGTTTAAAGCAATGAGGCCAATGTGATCTCACAGTGAAGACACAGGTGTGACTGGATTAAATGAGTCACTTTTTACTCTGATAAAATGGCAGTGATGAGCTCTCTACATAATTGGCAATTCTGCCTTGAGACCAAATGTCCTGTTTGTAAACTATGAAGACTTGAGTCTTAAGAACCCACACTAGCACATTTTTCATTGAATCACCATAGACAATACTTTCATTTTAAAATTTTAATTAAATTTTTACTGAGGTAATATCGAGTTATCCCCATCAGGTATTACCATCATTGTGTACCCATCACCAACTCAACCATATTTCACCACCACAGACCACTGACCTTCCTTCCCTCTGTTCTTTCCCCTGCCCTGCCCTTGGTATTTCAATACCATAGTGTTAACCAAGGGTTAATTAATTAAGTGGTCTATCATTTATCTGTTCAAATTCAAACAGACTATGGGACTGCAGAACTATGTATATTGAATATAGTTTATGTTGAGTTGTGCTTAAATAGCGTGCTCCTCAAACCCCTTAACTTCAGCGGCTTCGTACCACGAAAGTTTATTTCTCATTTACATGACACATCTACATAGGTCTGTTCCACATAGGCTCTCAGGGGTCAGTCTGGCAGAGGCTCTAGCATCTTGAAGCTATATCATCTGGAACTTTCAGGGTTGGTCTTGATCGCTAAGGCCATGACAGGAAGAGCTCAGAGAATGAGAAAGGAGTTTTTCTTTTTCTCAGCCTGAAAGTGACACGTGTCGCTCCTGCTTATGGTCTGAACTAGTTCCATGTCCCTGCCAAACTGCTGAGACTCTTGACATATGGACGAGCCAGTGGTGAACATTTGATGGGAATTAGCCACTGCCACACAGCGTACGGTGATAAGTTTAAAACGATCTCCAAAGGAGTACATCATTATTCTAAAATTGGTAAAGGGGAAATTCTTAAACATAATAAAGCATGATTTCCAAAGGAGTAGATCTCAAGCCTTGATCAACACAACGGTTGCAAGTTCCATTTCCTCTGTCTTTACTGAGTAACAAACCACTGCTCACACATTCCAAGAGCTGGCTTGAGAGTGGAGAAAGGACTTGCGCTCAGATACCATCCACGGAGAAGCAGTGCTGAATTTTGATGTCTCTTTTGATAGAGTTTTCTAAGGACACTGGTGTCTAAAAATTTTGGGTGAGAGGCGGAAGGAGGTAAAGGAGCCATGGAAATAACAGCATGACTCACAGACTGAAGCGAGACGTGGCTATATTTAGAACTTTGCCTCTAACTCTTTATAGGTGGAAAACGGGGCAATTGATTTCCACTTCTCACTCTGTCACCCGCTTTGCACACTGAAACTAAAGGGTCTCATTCTCATGGCCCGAAGGACATGAATTATTGGGGTGAGTGTGTGTATATCTGTTCTGACTTCGGGAACCACTTGTCTCCTGCCCTGGCAGTGTGTATGGATTAAGGAAGCCATGCTTGCAAAGAGCAAACATCCTCCTGTGTCCCCGACTCCCATCTTCTCAATGATGTATGCATTTCAGGCAAAAGTATTTCTTTTGAATTTCTTAAGTAGCTCCTTTCGGAGGAGAGGCAGAGCCATTCTGGATATGGGGCTTTTCAAAATAAATGCATGAGAAAAAAAATTCTCTAAGAAATGAGGTGAAACAAAGAGAGATTGTCAATGTGACTACTTACCTCCCTGACTTTAGCCCCAGACTTGGTGCAACCTCAGCGTTTTAAAAATGGTTAAAGAAACTTCCAGCTCCTTTCTTCTCTTTAAAATTGCTAGCTGGGCAGAGATGGCCTCCGTAACATCAGGGTATGGGAGCCAGAAACCCTTTTAATTGCTCAAAGTCATTGGAAAGCAAGGCGATCAATATTGGGTGCTCACTTTTGAATTTAAACAGCAAAAGTTTGATGTACTTCCAATTCATAATACGGTATAAATCAGGAGAAAGCTAATGCTATTTGTTTTCTAAAATGGCTAAGATCCTAGATACTGGAGAAAGACGGGGCTTGCCGTGGATCAACTTGCTCTAGATGTGTTCTTGTCCAAATGGTAGTGCTACTTCAGAAATAAACGCAAGTGGCAGCTTTGTCAGGGCCCAGACCCCGACCCAGAGCAAAGCTGTCTTTAGTTGCACTAGAGTGACACCTAATGGTCATTATGGAAAATACATGCTCTACTAATCAGCCCTTCAGGTTCTGGGCTTGACGTGTGGGAAATCTCTGCTGAAGCTTATTAGTGCATCGGTTCTGCTCTGGCTGTGGGTCGCTGTCATGGTTGGGATTGAGGGGTAGGGTAATACGGGGGGAGAGGGATTGGAAAGGATGCAGATTCTGAAAACTTTGGAGTCTTAGGAGGCCCACTGTGTGGGAACCACAAGGTATTCAGAACTCGCGTCACAGCTTCATTTGTTCACCACTTCATTTGCCAGCAGAAAAGTGAAGCAAAGGTCAGCACAAAAACTCCAGCATTTGTAACTTACTTCGTGCCTCTAACCCCCAACCCTCTGCAGCGCTTTGCCTACACCAGGTGTCAGGGACTCCCTGGTCTCAATGGCAAAGATTTCATTTTTGAAAGTCATCTTCTCTACTTAGACCATATGGCTGTGGTTTTGTTATAAGTCCAGCAGATGTGCTGGTGACATTGTCATCATCAGCAACACCACTTAGGGGAAGGTAAATTGACTAGATTAACATGGCAGTAGTTTTATTAGGGATGTTTCCTGTTCAGAAATAGGGGGAGGAGGACGGTTATGAATATAGTCAGTTACTCTCACCCCATTGGCCTCAGTCTTGGCACAATGTCAGTTTTCTCTTACTTGGGGGAAGAGTGAAAATTGGAAGAGATACACTGTCTGGTGTGAGTGTGTGTGTGTGTTGGGGGGAGGTCAGGAGTGTTTACATGGAAGGAAAAGGTGAGATTTGAAATATGAGAATTGAGGTTGGCAGAGATCTCTACATGTTAAAATGGAGAGTGGAGATATTCCCTGGGAGAGTGGCTGGAAAATTAGAGAAAAATTCAGATCTGGCAGGTGGCACTACTCTAAGGGAAGCTTTAGTCACAGGTGAGGCAAATGGGGGCTGGTGACTGGCGGGAAGGCTAGACCTTCATGGAGGAAATTAAAAATCATTGAAAATGGGGCCTCTCTGGTGGCGCAGCGGTAAAGCGCTGTGCTGTGGCGCTGTCAGCAGCGGTGACGTGAGTTCCACGCCCAGCCAGGGAGATTCCCACATGTCACAGCAGACCTCTCCTGCCTCACCCGCTGCTCCCCTCAGCAGTGTGTTTCCGTCAATCTGCTTGTGCTGCTCCCCACTCTGCCTCTGGTGAACCCTCTCGCAGCCCCACGCCTCTGGCATATCCCAGCTTGTATGCATAAATAAATAAATCTTAAAAAAACACTGTATTAAAAAAATCATTGAAAATGTCTGAGCAAAGGTTGAATTCTGAGCCCTGGCTACAGACGACTCACCTGGCAGTGAGTATGGGACATGTTAGAGGTAGGATGTGTGAGGGATGGGGAAAGATGTAGAGAGGCAATTGCAGACTTCATAGAAGCTTCTATGAAAAGTCATGAGGGCCTCAGTGAACAGAGTGTGGACCATACTGAGGACTGAGTTGTGTGCCTCAAAATTCATATATTGAAGCTGTAACTTCCAATGTGATTATATCTGGAGATAGGGCTAAAATGGTAAAGTTAAGTGAGGTTATAATGGTGGGCCTTAACTCAACAGGACTGGTGTCCTTATGAGGAGATGCAGAGATGCTCAGGAAAGACGATGTGAGGACAGAGAGAGAAGATGGCCATCTGAAAGTCAAGGAGAAACCAAGTCTGCCTTCACTTTTGTTTTGGACTTCCAGTCTCCAGAACTGTGAGGTAAGTTTCTGTTCTTTATGCCATCTGGTCTTTGCTATATTGTTATGGCAGCCCTAGCAAACTAACAAAGATGGGTTTCCACAATTATCTAAGTATTGATTTGGCAGGTCCTAAAGCCTCTCACTTCCCCCTCCCTTTGTTATTAACCTTCTGATTTCTGGACAATTCATAGATTATTAGCCATTCTGCCTGAAGGGGATGAAACTCCTCAGGAAATTGAAAGCAGAATTAAGTGCATGGAACTTGTCAATCAGAAAGTCTGAAGTCTTGGAGGGTGACTAAATTTCCAAAGTTCACAGTTCTTGAAGAACTCACACTGTAGGGCCTCCCCGGTGGCACAGCGGTCAAGCGCTGCACTGTGGAGCTGTCGGCAGCGGCGATGCAAGCTCGACGCCCGGCCAGGGAGAATCCCACATGGTGCAGCAGACCTCTCCTGCCTTGCCCGCTGCTCCCCTCAGCAGTGTATTTCTGATCTGCCTGTTCTGCTACCCGCTCTGTCTCTGGTGAACCCTCTTGCCGCCCCACACCTCTGGCCTGTACCCCAGCTTGTGTGTATAAAAAATTAAAAAAAAACAACTTCTTAAAAAAAAAAAAGAACTCACACTGTATTCCATGGTTTCTCCTTTTGCTTTTAAAAAAGCTCCATTTATGCTGCCTAGGACCAGCTATATAACTTGTGGGTTCAGTGACACTGGAAACACACAATCCCTTGTTCAAAAATTGTTAAGGATTTCAAGATGGCAATAAAGAGAATTAAGTCAGGTGCTGGTTCTCTCCAGTCACACCTGCCCAGGTGGCTTACCTGGGAAGCCATCTTCATGCTCTCAGCCACATCCTCTCTCACAGCAATGAAGCAAACCCATGTTGAAATCATTCATCTGAGAATGTTCTATAACACACTGACTTCGGGTCAATTTTTCCAATACGTCTAATATGCGATCATGTAAATTGAGATCAGGACTTAATTTTACTTTCAGGGAATAGATGCGCCACAAAAACGGGTTAAGTTCATTTCTCTGAAACAGGTAAAGTTTAAAGACCTTTTATTTCAAGAAATATTGCTTCTAGACTTTCCTGAAGCCAGAATTGTTATAAAAGTATCACAGAATATTACACAAGATTAAAAAAAACACAGTATGCTGTCTAATAACTTGAGACCTTTATACAAAGTACATCATTCATGACCATAAATATGTTTCTTCTGTCATTCAGCTGGTGACACACACATCTGATAAACAGCTAGTTAATTTTAACATATGTACAGAGTCTATGATAAAGACTTAAAGTTATCAAAGATTGAACTATAACATATTAAATTTCCTTTTAAAAGGTTTATCTTAAACACTTAAAGAAAACATAATTTACCTATGCATTTGAATCATCTAAACATAGAAGAAAACTGTTAAGCTAGGAAAAAAAAACTCCTTGTGTTGTTGACTAGGATACTGATAACGCTAAATGAGGTAATCCTTTTGCTGGTACTTAAAAATCTAATACACAACAAGAATATTGTCAAGAACATAGATTTTTCAAAAGCATTCTTAAATTATGCCTTTAAAAAATTAGAACTTGGTGAAAGCCTTAAAAATAATGCAATACATATGGTGTGTTTAAATTATGAAACATTCAAGAGTTTGTTTCTTGAAAAATCCTTACATAACTTCAAAACTGAAGATATTTTCTCAACACTTAAGCTTATTAGCCAGGTCAAGAAAGCAAAACAAAGATAAAAAATCTTCAGTCCTTTCATCCTGTTAAGAAAATAACAAAAATTTAGCACTCTGAAGCATAAGAGGAACACTTTGAGGCCAGGCACAGAGAAAGCAGGCGATCTTTGTTTTCATTTATTTATTTATTTATATTGCCAACATCAGTGGCCATGCCTTTCTGCTAATCAATTTTAGCAAGTCAAGGTAAAACACATGCAATATTTCCTGGCAAAAGCGTAGGTATGTTAATAATATGTGACCTGTCCTGTGTGTCATCTTGGGGTCTGTGACAAAGCTGTTAAGCACACGAAAGACTAATCAGACAGACGTGGCATTCTGATCTCAAAGTGCAAACTCATTGAACTAGAAATGATGGCACTGAAGAATTCCGGCGGTTCAAAAGGAATCAGAACCACCATATGCAGGCCAGGGAAAGGGTGTTGAAAGATGCACCGAGGGTGTGGAGTTTTAGAATCTCAGAAAGGCACAATTCTAGCCATCTTCATTGGGTAACATTGTTCTGCGGCGTCCCTACAATTTTCAGAAGATAATACTGTTATAGTATCCCCCAAACAGACAGACAGACAAACAAACACAAGTCAACCTTTCCTGACGAAGAGTGAGTGGCGGCACGAGTCCTGGGCAGATGGCGTCACATGTACTGGTTCCACTGCACATGTACACCTCGGGCAGCTTGGAATGTTGGCTGCATGATTGCCTTTGTGAGCTTACTAATAACAAGTTTCAAAAACACTGTGTCAGAGCAGGGTAATGATTTCATTTAATCAGAGGAATGTGGAAAGGAGGCACTGCCTTCTAGACTCTGCAAGTTCCCCCTTTTGTGGTTTGTTTCCACCTTGCTCAGTATCTCCATGCTGCTGGAGTGAACAGGCTGCTCCACGGTGGACACACTGATGGTAGAATAAACCTCAGAATGCACAGGAAGATACAGCTGAACTGTGAAAACATCTTCTCCTGGCCCACCATCCCGGGTAAGTTCTTTCTGGAGCCTGCTAATAGGCTGCAGCCTGGGGCTGGCCTGGCGCTCCAGCTCATTCATGCCATTGCCACTGAAATCAGTTTCAAGGTGATTTTTCTCTTTGTGATCCATCCACTTTTCAGTTTTATGATTTCTCCAGTGTTCAGAATTCAAATGACTAACTTCTGGAATGTCGTTATTCCATTCAAGTTTACTCTCTGGACTGAATGTTGGTCGGTTCAAATGCAGGGTTCGAAGGTCAGCTGGCAAGGTCAAATGAGGCACTTCCCCAACCATCTGCCTCGGGTCTTCATCTGACCCAGCAGAGGCCATCTCCACTGGCGCAGAGAGCTCAGCAGATCCAGCGCGGAACCCATCCTTCTGAGCGGTTTTAGGCTTACTTGTTTTATTTTGCTCCTGGTGACTGTTCAGCAGTGCAAATACTCTATCTACATCCTTCAAGTAATTAGTCCAGTCACCCAGACTAAGTCTATAGTTTTGTCTGTCCGCATAGATACTTTCATTTACACTGAATAAATCCTCCAGGCCTTGCCAGTTGATGTCTGCAGTGAGACTGGGCAGTTTAACCTTCCCATCCATCCCATAACTGTCCTCTGTGAAAAGAGATGAACATGGAAAATCAGTTGCAGAAAACATTTCATCGGACAGGCAACTGTTGTTGCTTTTAAAAGAGCAAGTCAATTTTAAACATAGCACTAAAGGGCATTTCCCTTACTAATTTGTTATCAAATTAGTTGTTATCAAATTAGGTGGACTTTAGCTTCAAAAGTAACTGAATAGTAACAAAAAATTGGAAAGAGGATCAAATAAATGAACACTTCTCTCCGTGGGCACAGCTGGTGCTGGCAATGCGCTGTACTGCCAGTCAGGGGACGTGCGTTTTCTTCCAGGCTATTCCCTAGTCACCCCTGCAATCATGTGAGTGGGTCTCTGTGCATCTGGGCCCCCATCTATAAATGAGGGAATAATTGTGTGATAAAAGCTTTACTACTTCCAGGGTTATTGGCTGAAGGATAGATTTAAACTTATTTTAATCTAATAGGCAATGTTTAGTAAAGTATTTTTACTTTACACTCCCTGTCATTAGTATAAAACCAAACTTGAATGCAATTAAACTCTTCAAATCAAATGTTTGAATATTTTTCTTTGATTTTTGCTGACCCTAAAAGTCCATGTCCTAGATAAATCAAACTCTGAGCGGTTTTCACAGCATGTAAAAATGGTACCAGTTCTCTCTCCCGCAGATCTTCCTACCTCACCAAAAATAATTATAGTCCTGCAGGAAACAATATATCTTTTGTCTAGTGGATCCAGGTACCATTTAGAAAGAAATAGCCTACGCTAATGTAATTAACTGCCCACAGAGCAATAGAGCTTAGCAGGAAGAACAAAACTACACAAATTGATACCCTCAGTATAACTAGAAGACATAAAATTCTATGATCTTTAAATCATCTGTAAGTAAAAAAAGGTTAGTATTAAACCCCAGCAGAGATGTATACCATGCTTAGGGTACAGCCCAGGATGGAAAAGAGAAGGAAGAGAAGATGGAACCAAGAATTGACTTGAAACCATCACCAGAGGGTCTACTGATATAGAAGGTACTATAATTGCAATCTGACAATGAAGAAGAGACTTAGAAGTGTACATGATCGATTCCTTGAAAGGCATTGCTTTGGTGAGAAAAAGATACAAAGGAAGGGAAAAATATCCTTTGTAATTTGGCTGATAAAAGAAAAAGGAAGAAAAATGGAGGAAGTTTCATGCCCTGTAAGAAAAAGAGAAACAAAAATCGGAAAACACACAAACCACTGCCACCCCTAAATAATAATAAAAATAAATAAATAAAAAGAAAGGATACTTGGTTACATGGCCATAAAAAGGTCTGCTTAACTAGGAATCTTGTAAATGCTTCAAATTCTGGAAATTAATAAAAGCAACCTAAATGTATTCAAAATTATTATGAGAAAATAAATGATAAGAATAAAAATGTATATTATGAAAATGCCCCAAACTGGAAAAAAAATACATTTCCAAATAAATTAAATATTCTCAGTCAATGAATTAATAGTCAATCAATAATAATAATTCAAAAGGTTAAATTTTCTCAATCAAGTATGTGAGGATGTGGAAACCATCTTAAATCAAAAATTAAGATGAGCCAAGTCAATTTTAACTGGATACATATTCAGTCAAGTATCAAGGCTATAGAAAAACAGTTTTTAAAAATGTGAGGGCATAGGGTGTATTGCCTACAACAGCTCCTTTTGAACAGTCTGCCAGAGGATGAACAGTCTGCTGGAGGGTGTTTCATTAACCAAGAAATAACAGGGAAAACTTCGACAAAAGGATTGAGGGTGAACATGCAAAGTATTTATCACTGCAAGGAGTAAAACAAAAGTAGGGGCGGGTAGACTATAGATACATTTTATGTGACAAAGTAAAAACGATGCAATAAAAATGGGAAGAGAAAAAAGAGAAAGACAAACACTGCATGGTGTCACTTACATGTGGAATACAGGGAAACCAAACAACCGGACAGGGAAAGCCAAACTAACAACAAATCCTAGAAAGCTGACAGTAGGGCTGAAGCTACCAGAGGGGGAGGGGGAGGGGCAAGAACTGGGGCGATCACACAAGGACTATGGCGGTGGACGATGGGTGTTTTGGTGAGAGGTGGGGTATGGTAACAACACCCCAAGGGGGAAAGCCTATACTTCCAAAACACAAACAACAATATAAATCAATATTCCTCCATACCCCACCCCCCAAAAAAAACCCGAAAAAAACCCCAAATGTGTCCACATTTTAACGAGGCCTAATTCCGAGAACCTGTGCTTATATTGCCTTACCTGGCAAAACAGGCTTTGCAGATGGTATTTAAATTATGAACCGTGACATGGGGAGATAATCCTGAAGTATTCAGGTGGACCAATTAATCAGAAGGGTCTTTTTCAGGGAAAGGGAAGCAGGAGAGTCAGAGAGTGCATGCCTGGAAGCATAGGGGAAGGAACAGGAGGGGGAGAAGGGGGTGAGGAGAGCTCGAGAGAGCTGAAGATGTTACATTTCTCCAGTTTTAAAATGGAGGCAAAGGCCACGAACATGGTGTGTAGGCAGCCTCGGAAGCTGGGCAAGGCAAGGCAATGGATTCTCCCCCAATGTCTCCAGAAGAAACTCAGATCTTTTAACACCTCAATTTTAGACCAGTATGACTCATTTCAGACTTCTGAGCTCTAGAACTATAATAAATTTGTGTGGTCTTAGAGCACTGTAATTCGTTATAGCAGTAATAGGAAATGAATACAACACCTGGAAAGATAATGCAAGTATAAACAAAAAGAAAATTATAGACTGATAAATATATTTATTAATGTGATACAAAAATCCTTAATGAAATATTAGTGAATATTAAAGAAAATAATGTGATGATCTAATAAAATTTTTTCCAGGAATTAAAGGTTGGTTCATTATTAGCAAATAAATTAATATATTAGTAGCTCTAAAGATGAAAATTAGCTGGGCCTCTTCATAGATGCTGGATAAGGCTTTTGACGAATTCAACCCTCTTTTAGTGGTAAAAACACTAAAAAAAATAAAATCAATGTTTCCTTAACGTGAATGTATATAACTTAGTCCTAAAGCCTGCTTTTCCCTTAATGGTGAAATCTTAAAAGCATTTTCACTAAGATCAGGAATAATGTATCATCGTACTGGAAGTATTAGTGGCTTCAATTAGATGAGAAAAATCAATTAGAGAAACAGTTTGGAAAAGAAGCAAAGCTACCTCATGCACAAGTGTATTACAGTACGCCTGGGAAAGCTAAGAGAATCAAAGACAAAATTAACTCCAAAAATAAAAAAGGTAACAGGATATAAAGCTAATAAACAGAAACCAACAGCTCTCATATACATAAATAATAGTCAGGTAGTGGTTTTAATGAAGAAGGAAACCTTATTTACAGTAGTAACAAAAAAGATAAACTACTTGTGAAGAAACTTAACAATATGCAGCACCAATAAGAAAATAAGAAGCTCCTCAAAGACCCAGAAATAATTGACAAAAAACAGCCTTTGTTTTTGGAAGATGCAGCATTATAAAGATGTCAATTTTCCTGACAATTCTTTTAAAAAAAAAATTGAAATATGGAAGATATAACCAGATAAGCTACATAAATGGCCTTTAAACTTTCAAAGACATGTTCAACTGTATTCTTACTCAAATCAAATCAAAGCCAGGCTAAGATACCCATTATTTCTCATTCAGTCAGAAAAAATTTAAAAGCTTGACAACTGTTAAAAATACTCCTTGATGGTGGGAATGCAAAATGGGATTTCCAAATGGGGAATATAGCAATATTTTACACATACAAACATGTACTTCCCTGTTGACTCAGTAATCCTGCCACTAGGCATTTACTCTGAAGACAATCTCAACACAATGAAATATATACACACAAGGCTATTTATTGCAGCACTATTTATAATTGCAAAATGTGGTTGAAAAAATTATGGTGCATGCAGAGTGGCGTGCTATGAAGTGGTGAAAAGATAATGGAAAATCTCTGTCAACCAATAGAAAGGATAGAATTGAAAGTAAAAATAATATTTTTAAATGAAAAAGAAACCAAGGATAATAGAGTACAATGATGTATAACGATGTGGGGAAGGCAGGGAAGGGAGACAATAACTGACTATGGTGGAGGACTCTGTGTCCTATGGTGGGAGGAGAACTACCACCACTGGGGGGAGAAATCCTATACTATCAAAATATTAACGAAGATGTAAAACAATCGTACTTCATTAAAAAAAATGAAATAAAAAAATTTATCAGGACTGGCAACATTTGAATATGGACTGTGGTTAGATAGTAGATAGAATCATATGAAAGTTAAATCACCTGTTTTTGATAAAGCAGTTATATAAGAAAATGCTTTTGTTGTTAGGAAATATGTGCTAAAGCATTTATATTTAAAGATATATGATGTGTACAAATTACTTGCAAGTGATGCAAGAAAGAAGAAATGGGCATGTGTGTATATGGAGGAAGAGAGATAGAGAACAAGAGAAAACAATAAGGCAAATGCAGTACAATTTCTTGGAACTAGTCTTTCTGTAAGTGGCAAGTTATACCAAAATATAAAAAAAATTAAAACATATTACACATAATTAAAACCTAAATTTTCCACATGTCTGTCCTGGTTTCTTCTAGTCTTCATCTCTCAATAGGAACCCCTTTTTCTTGAGTCATTGTGAAGTTCTTTATTCAGAGATGAAAGGTGTGGATAGGTTATTCCCTAAAGTGAATTGTGGGAATAAATGGAGCTGATTTCAAGTTACAGGTCATTCTCATCTGACCTGGAAATAGAAAGGTTGTGAAACCACAAAGGTAAATTCAAAAGCATGCTAAGACCTCAAGCTGAGGCTATTTCTGGATGACAATTACTTTTAAAACATGACCACATGGTTACAGCACACCTGCAGGTGGCTAGCTTAGAGGTCAGGTATGCATGGGATCTTGACTCTTCCTGAAGTAGTGTTATACAAAACAGGAGTTACATGTGTCATAAGAAGTACTGTTTTTCCAAAGACTGCCTGACTCCATTCTCTTACTTTCCGCATAGCACCTCTGTGCTAGCCTCAAGGAACAACATACAATTTCCTGAAAGCAGCAGGCAATCTCCCTTCTCAATGCTTGTGTTCATTCCTAGTCTGCTTTTGCTCCCTTTGAATGTTTCTTTTCTTTCCTTCCTAAAAGCATAGGGTTCTAAGGGATCAAATCAATGTGCATCATGGGTGATTTTCATGCAGCTTGAAACATGACATGTTTGGAATCTAAATAGAATTTAATTTGTGTTTTGAGATTTCAAACTTTGGATTTGGTGTCTTGCAGAGACCAAAAGCCAATCGTAAGTACCAATTTATAGAATTATGCTATGTGTAAAAGATTTCTAATCTATATAATTTTATTGATGGATTGAAGGAATACCTATTTCTTTTACAAATAAAAGCCTATGGGTAGCCAACCTAGAAGGTGGAATAGAAATGAAAATAAAAGGTGTATCTATAGATGGATGATTTTTTGTCGTCAAAGACTGATTAAAATAATATACTTGCTTATTGGTGTAAATGAACATACTCTTCCCTTTCTTGATGTTTGACCAGTAATAAAAACTTAATTTTACTATCCTTAAAGGTAAAGGTTGTTCAAAATTCTAGGGCTCTCTGATGAAATAAACATATCAAATTCGGCTATCCAACATCAATAACAAATTTAGGGCTTACTTATGCTAAGTGCTTTTTAGGAATTATCTCATGTAATCCTTATATATTATTATGTATATTATTATCACTTTTTACAGATGAGAAAATTGTCATAAAGGGAATAAATAAATTGTCCAAGAGTATCAGCTTCATGTAGAGATTAAAAGTACATGCCAGAGCTGGTTCTCAAGGCTCGACTCCCTATTCCACCATTTATCAGCTGTACAATCTTGGAGAGGTTATATAATCTCTGTAGCTTTCTTTTCTCATCTGTAAAATGGGGATTATAATAGTACTGACCTCACAAAGTTATTGAGGATTGAGTTAATATATGCAAAGCACTTAAGAGATGCTGGAACACAGGAAGACACATATTCCTGCAGCAAATGGCTGTTAAATTGGGAAGTGATGGAACTAGAAAATGATCTCACTCTGGCCCCCCAAATCATAACTACTTATGTCCCCTTGTCTGACCAACCCAAATCCTCTCATTTTATTTTTCCCAGTTTAACACTCTTAAACATCACCCTATTGCTTTCAGGATAAAGACCAGATCCTCTGATGTAGCAGTATAAATGAGGACAACCAAATCAGTCACCCTATTGGTCCTAGTTTATGTCTGTTGTACTGGGATCCTGTCCAGTTTAGCATTTATCCAGAATTTGTTTTGAATTTTAGTTTATAGCTTTAAAATATAACTAGAAAAAATATTGACATTTCATTATCAGTAAATATAAACATAAAAATTTATCTAATTTTAATTGTTTTTAGCACCTCCCTCCCTAATCAAAAACATGTCTGTTTGGAAGATGAGTTAGACAGTCATGGCACATTCAACAATCTTCATAAAATAGACTCTGTTTACTTCCACGTCTCATCATTCTCAGTTCCATTTTGTATTCTCATTGAAATGATCGATGTCTCCCAGACCAATCTTACCTTTGTACAAACTGTCTCTTCTAGTTGGACTGACTCTCTTCTTTCACTGTCCTGTGTCTACAGCAATGGTATGTTGCCTTTAGCATGTGACCTAGATGCCACTTGCTTAGGAAGGTTCCTTTGCTTCCTTGGGCTTGGGTTGTGGGCCCTTACACGGCTCTTCAATGCGTTTTGCATTGTGTGCTGTGATTATATTTTACTATACTGTCCTTGAAGGCAGCACCTTACATAGAAGTGGTCAAGCTGAGTTTTTTCATTTTTATTTGTTGACCAGATAAAACAGGATCACATATATATGTATATACACATGTATATATTGCATATATACACACACATACATTTTTGTACATATATACATATATATTTTAGTTCCATCCAAAAGGTCAGGTTTATTATAAAAAGGGAGAGGAGACTAAAGGACACTTGTACAGACACACGGGAGCAGAAAGAGCTGCCCCTGAAAGGGACAGGTTTGCTGAGGCCTGCCCAGTCACGGGCAGAAACCTTGGGAGGAGCTGCCGCTGCTGCTTTGCAAGGGGAGAGGGTCAGTGAAGAGAAGCCCTGGATAGTCACAGACAGCAGGAGAGCTGCTGCCTCTCCCCCTCCACCACCCCATATATTGAGGTCAATGAAAGGTAAATTTCATGCTCCAGTTGGGGGAAGATGCGACGCTTTTCTTCCCTCTTCTATGGCATAAGAAACAAGGCACCTAGTATAGAACCACAACTGGAAAAGGAAGATGAAGTTCTGAATATTTGGGGGGAGCTTAGATTGACCCTGATCCTGACTAGAGGGGTCACTGTTGTGTGAAGAAAAACTTACCCCAGCAGTCCACAAGGCTGGCCTGGTGGGGTTTCTGCTGGCTTTGCGCACCCACCTGCGCCCGAGTGGCACACCTTGGGTCTGCCCTGCACAAGGCACAGTGCTGCTGCCCTTGCCCCCCACCCTGGCAATCCTGACCTTAAGTCCCCTCATTGCCTTAGGAGGCCGACATCACGCCCACGCCCCTTCACCGCAAACCCCTTAACTGCAAACCGCAGATGGTCCTGACCCATCTCACACTTTTCATAGTAAAACTCAACAGCATGAGTAAGGCAGCATAAAGACAGAATGGAGTCCTGAGATGTGACAGAGAACAGAGAACAAGGGGAAACTTCATTAGAACAACAAAGAGCAGGATTGGGGATGGACATGCGGATGGAGTGTGTGTGTCGATGGGTGAGGGCGGGGATGGTGGGGGCGGTGCTGATGAATCCCTCTTAAAGTATTTCTTACAAAATAGAGTAAGTTTTTGCCATTGCAAGTCACTATTCCCTTTCACATGGTTTCCTTCGTGTAAAAGCTTTGCATCTCATATGGGACTTGCTACGTGCCAGATTCTGGTCTCAGTTTCTCACCAGCAAGGCTGCAGGACATGGCACAGCTCACACACAGCTGTGTCCTCACACCCACCAGCAAGGCACGGCACGAGCTGTTGTCACAGGGGAGACAGTCAAGCCAAGCAAAAGCAGGGTAGACAGAACATGGCTGCTGGAAAGGGAGCCTGGTGCGTTCTGCCGGCCTGCGGGGCATGGACAAGCAGGGCCGTGAAGCAGCCTTGACCACACTATCCCGCCTCCCACAGCCACTGGACACACACTGTGGGGACCAGGAGCTCTTCTTGGACATCAAGGGGCAGCAGCATCAGTTCCCATGTGCCATGGGAAAAATCAGAAAAATAAACACCTCCTCCACCTGTGGATCCGATTTTATTTCCCATCACTGAAATTACTACTTTCAATTCCAGCCAAAAATGAGTTCCTGGATCATGGAGGTCCTAGTCTCAGCTGGGCCCTTGCTCTGAGCTCATCCGCACGGGAAGCGGAGCAGTGTGAATAAGCTCCGCATCTCAGCTGCCCCTGCCTCACGCACAGACCACAGCGGAAAAAACAGAACCAAAACAAAGTTGAACAGGGGATGACTTGCTTTTTCAAGACTTTTGAATAAATTGAAGGAATCATTTTTGAAAAATCCACAAAATGGAGGCAGTTTAAAAACTTAGTCAAAATTTACAAGATAAATTTTCTAAAAATATGCAAATTTTCAATTCTTCAGGTTTGACTACAATTTTTTCTCCAAGTCTTCTGTAATAAAATTTTATGATTAAAAACACATTTTAATTTGTTTCCTAAAAAAGTCAAAATCTTAAAGGATCAAAGTGCCTGGTATCCCTTAGAAAGTGGCATCAATGGAGAGCTGAATATTGGCAAACACTGATGCTTTTTCTAGCAATTCCACTTATGATGGCTGTGCTATACCTGTTCCCTTTCAACCTAGCAGGATACAGAGCAGGTATGTCCACACCAAACACTGCATTTGGGGTGCAGTGTGTTCCCAGGTGTGACAAGTGAGTGTTCTCAGTAACCCTGGTTCATGACTTCCTGCCTCAATGCGGCTGTTAACAGAAGTTGTTTGTCTTGTGGATTATGCTTGTCTTGTGGATTATTAAATGGGAGGCTGTAGAACTGAGGCTACCAGAGAGGGAGGGTGATGGGGGCAGAGGGGGAAGACCAAAGTGGGGAGGGAGCACAGTAACTATGGTGGAGAAACCTGGAAGGTGTGGTGTGGTAACACCACCTGAAGGAGGTGATTCTAAACCTCTACATCATGGATAGCATTGTAAACCAATGTTTCCTCAATAAAACAAGGGGGAGTCTGAAGAGGTCAATAATTTTGAGTTAGCATATATCCTTAGGTTTGTACGTTGGTAAGGAAATTAGAAGAATAAAAAGCAGCAGGTCGCACTATGTCACCCTGCACACATGCTCTCAATAACCATGCCACCAGAGAGGGACACTCGAGCAACAACTGAAAACACCAAAGGGAGGGTCAAAACAACCCAACGTGATTGATTTGGCCCCACTGAGTGGTGGTGACAGGGATCAGGAAGGGGAAATCCCTGACTTTTTGTCATTTAACTATGACTGGAATGCAGCTAAGCATCATTCATGTCAAAGTTATCCAGGGAAGACTTGATGGAGAATAACTGACTCAGCTCTGAACAGGCTGTGTCTTAAATGACCTGTTAATATCCTTTTACCTCATTCATGACATTAATGAAAGCAGGCTAAATTGAAACCGCCTTAGCTATAAAATGGAGTGCATCATAAAATAACAATAAAGTCAATATTTAGTGTTAGATCCATTTAAAATGTCACACTTTGGAAATGTCTTAATGTGACTCAGGGGAAGCAGGCAAACAGTTCTGGAGGATGGGATATTACCTCGTCAGCCCATAGCCGGGGTGAGACCAGCTTAGGAGTGGGTTCTTCTGCTCTGTCTTACGTGAGCTAGGGGGTGACAAGGGGTCGAGGTGGGAGCGGCAAAAGGAAAGGTGAAGACAAGAGATAAGAGAAAAAGAAGAGATATAAATGGTTATCAAGTATCTGCTAAAATCCAGCCTCTTTATTTGTGTTTCCATCTCTCCCACCAACTTTCCTTCTTCCATTTAGCTTCTTGTCAGACCTGGGAGCAGCTCTCTGAGACGAGCAATTGGAGACCAGAGCTCAGGAGACAGGAGAGTTAACATGGGGAGAACAGAGTACCCTGCACGGTGATATTCCTTTGCTTCTCTGAGATAACATCAACATGGGTGGTACCATGTCCATGTTCCTTTGATGGAAATTTTCTCCCAAGAGGATTCATTAACTAGGATGCTGACACATCCATGGCTCACATTCCCCACAGTAGAGGTGATAAGATCAGTCCTCTCTAGTCCCACAGGCTTGTTTCTTACAGCCCTGCCTGAGGTCTATGTTCGGAGTAGGAAATTATCAAGGGTTGTCGTGACCGCCAGACATCCAGTGCATTCCAGAGCATGGGGAAGGAAAGGGGACTGCTGGAGATGAGAGGGGAATAAAATGGCTGGGCTGAACCTATTTATGGAGCTTTTGTGTGTTAGGCGCTATTGTCTCCGTGTTGTGTCGAGATCTTTCTGAGAATCCAAAGCCCCAGCATCTTGTCTTTAATCACTATCACCCTGCAGAGCTTCTGAATTATATCATTGCTGCTTCTCACCACTGAGTTAATTAAGGATTGTTAACGAAGAAGCTCCTATTTCCTACAACTTCAGTTTAGAATGCTCTTAAAATTCCCACCCGTTTGTGCCTCTGATGTTATACTCTATAAAAACCTTAAACTAGTTTTCATGAAGTTTCTCCACCAAATCAATATGTAAGCACCCCAGCGAAAATAATTCTCCCACCCTTTCCCCAGAAACTCCCAAAGTCCCTTTTGCTCCACCCCCTCCCTTTCACGTCATTCCATGCTTAAAAGCCATCATCCAACAAGCAGCAGGCATGGAAGTGAGTAACTGCTCTGAGAGATGCCTTGTGACAGTGAGTCGATTTAAAAATAGAATGACAGACCTGCAACCAATGATGCAATACAGCAGAGAACGCTGTTAGAACACTCATGCACCCCAAGCTACGCTGTGTGCCACATGGGAAGAAACAGAAATTAGTTGAAATGGCTGGCTCATGCAATTATGGGGCAAGAAGCTGCCAGGGAGAATAAAAACGTGTAAATACCTGTGTAGGTCATAGCTTCCTCCATCTTTATTTCCTGATATAGGGAAATACAAGAGTAATTTAAGTTAGCTTTAGAACTCACAAAACCATTCATGTTGTAGCTTTCCATGCACAACGTCTAAATCCTAGAAAGAAAGATACTGTGTTAAATACAGACAGTGCTGAAGTCCAGCAGTGTTTTTCTATTAGACAGGTTCAAAATGAGGACTGAAAACCAAAAATAAATGTTTAAGAGAAAACACATTAAGAGTACATGAAAACTGGTAGCGATGAGAAAGGAGGAGAGTCCATTTAAAAAAGTACTTCCAGAAGTCCATATAAACCTGAGTAAAAGTGAAGTTTTGGTTATTTTTAGACAAAACACTTGAAAAATAAACCCACAATCATCTCTCTTACGAAGGGTCTAGAATGCGGGCAGGACTACTTGAAGTGTAGCGGCGGTAACTGTTTCCACCTGGTGTGTCCTGTCATCATCACAGACTCTCAGGCTTCACTGAGGAGAGGAGTTATGTCGTCACCAATAAGAGAGCAATGTTTTTTGGGGGACAAATGGCTGGGTGTAATATTTCTAGTGCCTCTAATAGTTGGTTTAGTTTCCAGGTCTCCGTGGGATGTCTTTTTGTCAGGGAGGGGGTAAGATTCAAGGAAAAGATCAACAGATAAGCAGGATATTTGAAAAGATTTGAGCTGAGGGAGGTCAGTGACCAAAAGACCTATTTCGCAAGTCAAGCCTGAACTTGTCTGACTGGCAGTTAATTCCACTGAGTGTTAACTGAGAAGTGTTGACTGATAGCTAGATGGGACCTCTCTCACAGGGTTTATAATTTCTCATGAAACTCTTATAACAGGAAAGTCTTCAGGCCCCTCCCATGGTGGAAATGACAGGTGGTGATGTTGATTGCTTTGGGAAGCCCCCACCCCCTGCCTAGTCCTGAGGTCCAGGGAGCTGCCTACTTCTATTGCTGGTGATGCTGGCTTTGCAAGGGACCCACAGAGACACAGGCTGTTAAGGACACTGGGAAAACTCAGTTGCACCATAGAAGGCTCCTGCAAACTGCTTCCCAATTCCTGTGAGTCCAACTCTTCACCCTTTTGGAATTGGCATGCAGTGCCAATGCCCTTGCCAATGTCAGCTCTTTCTCCTTCCTTCTATGGACAGCTGGTATTTACATTTGTATAGGAATTATGAGAACATAAGTATTCTCACTAACTAGGAAAGAATTAGAAGCTACATCCCCATGAGTCAAAGCAGAAAGTGCAGACCAGGGAGGGAACATCTGGCTCCCACCATATAGGCCCTTTTCTTATACTTTGAGATCCCAATACAGTGAATTGCTCAAATATCTCTAATTTCAGATGGGAAATCCTGGCAAAAGAAATCTAATTCACTGTGTCGTGGGCAGGAATCCAACTGGGAGAGCTCCAAACTGGGAGAGCTCCAAACTGTGATAAGCACAAATGAGGCATTGTGTGTTTCTGTCCAAATTGTTTTTTTTTTTTTTCCAAAAAAAGGATATCCTAGTTTACCTAGAGTATATCTTATGGCTGTTGACAGCAATAACAAATAAATCCCCAAAGCTTTCATCCCATCTTTCAATGGATGCTTCTATAAGAACTGGAGCGTTGCTAAAACAATAGACCTGGGAAAGATATTGGAATGAAACAATTGCCAAACCCTTAAAATTTTCATTAATACACCCAGAGCTAAACTTAGAGAACAAATCATGTTTGGAAAGTTTCCCTTGTAAGTATGTCAGACTTTGTATGCATATAAATGTTTCAAAGGCAGAAAGCTTGACAACAGGAAGAATTTCCAGGTAATATAAGAAAAAAATTTTTTCTCTTCCTTACCAGATTCAAGGCCCTTAGGTCTTGGGTTGCACTGCTTATACCCTTGACAACTTCTGAGCTCCATCAGTTGAACATGTAACTGATTCAAAATTCCCCGTTCTACTGTATGCACTGTATTTGTGAGCTATAGTTGAAGAGACCAGAATAATACAATTTAAGCTCATGCTCTCGTTATTCTACATTCAGCACCCTTCATAAAATGAAAACATATTGACTTACCTGATAAGGATCTGTATTCATATCAAAATACTCCAGAAAACCGGTGGCAAACTCGCAGAATAGAAAATTATGTGTATCATTAACTGTACGCAAACACCAGTAGGTGTTATTATTAGAACTCGTACAAGCACAGAAAGATCCCACTGTTGTAAAAAGAAAACATACAAAACAAAAAGAATGAGAAAAATGAAGTAGGCCAGACATTTCAACATTTCCTTATCTTTATATTTTCCCATTTCCATTTTCTTTCTTGCAAATACTGTGTGGTTAGATGTTAAAAATAACTGTTTGCTCCTCTTCTGATACAAATTTGCTGTGAAACTAGGTGAAAATGGAAAAAAAAATAACCATCTATGATTCTGATTATAGATTGAAGGCTAAAGTGAAATTTCAGGCACATTAATTTGCCCTCCCTATAACCATGTTAGTCAGTGGTCTGCGGAACAGGATGAGTGACTAGAGGATGGGAAAGAAAATATTAGAACATCTATTAATGGTTATTTTTGAATGTGTTAAGGAAGGTGAAAATACGGTTATTTGACAAAGAGAGGGACCTGATGGCCTGCCTAATTCTTTGGATTAAAGGGTCATGCATCACTAATGGCATAAGGAAAGACGGATTCCCCAATGCGGCGAAGCCTGGAGAAGGCTGGAGCGGGGCTCTGGCTTTCAGGGCTACGCCACTTGTGTTCACCATTTTGTTCCCTCTCTCCAACACTTTAATATGAGATGGGCTGTGACCATGAACATCTTTTGAACCACAGGGAAGTTCATTGGTTAACTAGTACAAAGTTTATCAAGTGAAGGATCAAATTAAAAAATAATAAAAATAATTCACCCACACTTCTTTTACAAAAAGGCTAAGTTCCAAATTTGCTGATCTTCTCTATAATGATAAGTGAATTTCAGAAATGTGTTGTTTAGCAAATAGTTTTAGTAAATATTTTTAAAACTATAGGAACAGGTACACTTACAGCAGTCATTGTACATTATGGTTTTTGCTGTATTAACCCATTTAATCCTTAAAATGACCTTAGAGACAGAAAACATTATTATTACTTCCATTTTACAGATGGACAAACTGAGGCACAAGAGAGTTTAAGTAATTTCCAAGGTGATACAGCTGACTAATGGCAGCACGGAGGTCAGGCCAGAGGGTTTATTCTTAATCACTGCATGCTACAGTCCTGCTCAGCCTTAACACATTAAATCTGTTCCCTCATGTCAAACAATGGTGATATATTCTTATTAAATAATTAAGTTTACTAGACATTTTTAGAGCAGTTTTAGGCTTACAGCAAAATTTGAGCACGAGATATAGGGAATTCTCATAGATGTTCTGTCCCCATAGATGTATAGTCCCTCTCACTATTGTTAGAGTTGATGAAACTACCTTAACCCATCATTATCCAAACTCCATAGCAGACACTATGGTTTACTCTTAGAGTTGTACATTCTATGGGTTTTGATAAATGTATAATGACATCTCCCTACCATTACAGAGTCACATAGGGTATTTTTAGTACATTGAAGATCCTCTGTGTTCTGCCTATTCATCTCTCGCTCCCCCACAGATGATTTTTGAAAGGAATCACCTTAAAAAATCTTAAAAATAGGTGACTGGTTGTTTTTGTTATATATGATTTTTTGTTGAAAGTGCTCTAAATACTAGCTAAAATTTATTTTATTTATATGTAAGAGTTAGCTCACATTGATACACATAAAAACTATGGATTCTAATCTGTGTAGAAATCTTCCAAAAAGTAATTTTAAATACATTTTGAATTCACTTGATAAAATATAAAAATACAACAACTTCTGATTGTATTGAAAAAACAATTGACAAATCTTGGTGGGGGGGATTTAAAAATGTAATTTCCACAAAAATGACTACTTACTTGATTTGCAGTATTAAAAAAAAATGAAAGTTCTGATTTACTTGATGTGCCAGCAATGAAGATCTATTAAGTGGCCATATCTTTCTGATTCATTTTTCATATAGGAAAGATAACAGCAGGAGATATAGAAGACAAAGATATAGAAATAAGAAGCAAAAGAAGTGAAGGCAAGAAAGAAAATCAAAATATATTTGGGACAACTTTCTCATCCATTTATTTAGTTTTGAGAGAGTAGCCTGAGTGGAAACTTCATCAGGGCTTGGGTACTGTGTGAAATAGCATTATCCTGGAGAACATGGTATTTTCAAACAGAATACCAGAAACATTTCTAAGAGAAAAAGTAACTTTTTGGCCAAAATTTTCTAACTGATAATGCAGAAAATAGTAGGAGTCATCTTTCTTGAATCTTCCTCAATTCTTGTATTATTCTGCTGAATTCCTGGTCTAAGCAAATGAAGCACGGGTCACATGCTCTGTTGGCAAAAGGAGTGACTCACAGTTCCAGAAGGGGGCTGTCTGCCAGTGGTTGTTGTCATGTGTGAAGCAGGTGAGACCAGGGAGGCTGCACTCCTCTCCCTTCCGCTGGCGTTTCTTCTCCTTCCTCTCCTTCTTCCTCCGACGATTCTCCTTGAAAAGTTGCAGCTTGCTGTCTACCTCTTGAGCGGCCTCCCTATTCCAACAGAAGGGATTTAAAAAAATTAATATTTCTCATTAAGTTACATTGTTTTATAACATTACATCTGTTTCAGGTGTGTATCATGATAAATACAAAGGACATTTGTATTTTCAATGATCAGAAAATCCTTTCTCAATTAAAAATAGGATTATTGTTATGAATCACACACAAATATTTAGACACATGATAAAAGGTACACAACCATAGATGACCTTTATTTTTCAGAGAGGGCCTCAAAGTATAATTGGCAGCAGTGAAGACAAAGGCACTAAGTGACAACCCTCTTAGAATTTCACTGAGCTTTAATAGGATCACTTTTTTCTTCTTTATTTACAAAAAAACACTGAAAGCAATAAATGTCAACGTGAATCCACAGGTTCTGCCAACCACACCATTTGGATAAATAGCTAAAAGTAAACCACTTCCTGGTGGTTAAGTATCTTTCAGTCATAAAGTCAAGGCTGGTTGGATAAGCTGGCTTGGATTAGGTTTTTAAAATTCTTAGAAATTTCCTATGCTTGGAAAGATTCTTTTTTTTTAATTTTCTTGTTTTTTCTATAAAGGACTCAAATTTCATTGAAGCTCAAATACTAAATTCCCTTTCCATGCAAATTTTACTGTTATTTTTAAAAATTTGTGTATTTCTTTCCACTTTCAGTATTCATCCAATATGGCTGCATGCCGCTCTATAGAACACATGGGCCTAATCAAAAGTCTACAGAAAGCAGTGCATGGAGTAAAATCTAGTCATGTTCATCAAAATTTCACCAATAGAGAGTTCATGCAGAATTAGAATAGGACTCTGCATGACTCCCCCTCAGAGGATTCCAGAAGCATCGTCATGGCCCCTTGGCAGGCTGTAGGCTTGTCTTGCTCTATATGCCCTCCTAGTGGAATCTACTTTTCCAAGCAGCACCACTTGGAACACAGCAGTCCCTGAAGCTTTTATGAAGTGGCAAGTGGACAGTCCTGACTCCAAGCAAATGTGGAAAACAGTTACTTACTTGAATGGGTGAAGATGGCTTTTTAATTTCTCTTGCTTTTTTACACCTTTCTCTTTGTTGTAATAGCTGCAGTTAAGAAGATTAATAAAGTGAGTCTTCAACAGAAATGAACTGAAGCATCCAGAGGGGGAGAGATAAGGGGAGGGTGAGAACAAAGAGGGAAGGAAGCATAATGGACTATGGTGGTGATACCTGATGGGGTATCCAAATATTACTTCCATTAAAATTAAATAGATAAATACAGTGAGTCTTCATCATCATACATTTGATCAAATAGTTCATTTTACAAAAAGAAAGGAAAATAGAAGGAAAGCAGTTAACAGGTTGTACAGACTCAGAAACTAAATACAGTCTAAAGGAGGACTATGGCTTAAGGCTCTATCTTAGCTTAATGGCACTATTTTTTTTTTAAACTTTTTTCACTTTCTACTTAGGCTCATGATGTGGTTAGTCTGATCTAAACAGCTTAGGTCTTTACAATTTATGGTAATACATTCAATTAATTAAACTGTCTACTGGTTAAAGAAGAAGTAAGTAGAGTGCTGATCACTGTAAAATGAGTTTATAAGGAGACAGTAGGAGATGCTCACCTCTGCTTACTACAGCCACATTCTTCAGGCTTTCTTCTCTTCAGGTGTCCTCTCACTTCTCTTAAATTCTTAATTTTATCTTGTAGAGCTTCAATCTGGAAAACACAAATTTGAACAATTCCATTTGAAGATTAGGATTTTCTTTTCACCTTTTCTGACTTCCATAATTATAGTTACTCATTTGAGATAACTAATTCAGAAACAAACTCGTCACAGATATGTCTACCTTCTATACGCCAACTAATGTGTTACAGATAAATATTAATAGATGTCTCTTTTATAATTGAATAATGATCTGAATGTTCTTTTCGCATTCTATTTTGTTTTTGTCAGGAGTATCACTGTGTCACTGGAGAAAGATAGATAACCTGTTATTCTACTGTTTACATAATTACAAAAAGGAAGTGTACATGCAGCATGTCCCAGAGTCAGACGAGGACTGGGGCGCTGTCTTTGCATTTGGAATCAACCTTGGGATCACATAAAGACTAACCTCTTTATCGATGTATGCCTTATGGTCCTTCCAGGCTCTGGCTGATTGGTAGAGTTCTCTCTCACAGTGGATTGTATCATTTGGAAGAATGAAGCATCTGTAAAAATAAACAAACAAACAACAAAGCCATTTGAAATAGTTCTGCATTGTAATATTTAAAAAAAAATAGAACTAGCAAAGAAACAAAATCATTCTCTAAATAAAGTCTTAATTTGGGTACAAGCAGTAATTTGAAGCTGAGTCACACAAGGCCTAGTGGAAATGTCTTCTGCTTACTGGTATGGGCAAAGGATGGCATCAGAAAACACCCTTAAGATCAGCCTTCAAGGCCACATTCAATATTCACACCTCCATGAAAAGATACCACCAGAAAAATCTAGTTTTGAAGCTTAAATATTGTAGGGAAACATGAGTTTTTCACAGGTATCTAAAGACTAGTCTCACAGATAATCTTGTTGGATTCATGGTGCCCCAACTCCTCTAATTAACGAAATGAAAGAGAAAACAAAGATCTTGTTAATAAATTCAGAAGGAAAACATTTCTCTAGGAGGAGATTAAGGAGGTTTTAGAAGGAAGTGAAGCATCAAAGTGTCCATTAAAAAGTGGGGGATCATCCCTTCCAGTCTCTATGACACCAAGGCCCTCTGTGCTTTTGGGACCTGGACAGGCTAGGTGTTTCTGCATCTTATGCTGCCTGGCAGGCTCTACTGTCTCTCTAGAAACTTCTCAAGCTACAGTTCACTTTCGGGCTGTGTTTAATTTCAGCCTGTGACTGTTTCTGCTCGTAGCCATATGCATCTTGGGAGCCTCTACTAGTCCCGGTTATGGTTTCCATCTGTTTTCTAGACTCCCACTAAGGTAACTGCTTAAGGGCAGGACTCCATAACAGCTAAGACAGATGTGGCAGAATCACTCTGGCTAAATTCCAGGCTGATCAGCCTTAATATGTCCAAATCTATGATATTTTGGATGCCTCGTTGCTTCTTTAGCCTGCAGTTGTTATGTAGGACCATACTGGGTCAATATATTGCTCAGAGAGAATACTTTTTTTGAAAAGAGGCAGAATGATGAAATTTGTGGGGGTGAACTCTACCACCATGAACATCGAAAGCCTTCCTACTTATGTGTCACTCGGACGGTGGCGGGCAGGCCCACAGTGTTGCCGCTGTCTGCCAGGGCCGAGTCCCCATTGCCACCGCTGGCAGCCTGGCGACCTGGTGCCTTGTGGCCTTCATCATGACGCTTGGCAATGTTTCTGGGCTGCAACACTTGCAATTCTTCCTCTTCAAGGTTTATGTCATATATTTCACCTTCAAATTCGACTGACAAGGAACGTGTCTGCCGAGTATGGACAAATCTGGGCTTGTACTCTGGGAACAAGAAGCATTAATTAGTACAAATGTACAGGCACAATTTAGGAGAAAAGGAAATGACCACTGGCTTGATGAGCATTTTTGGAAGGGCCAGGAGAACGTAGTGCAATGCTGAGGGACATGATGGTGTTGCTGTCAGCCCCCTGGAACTTTCTTCTCTGGCACATCAACTAGTGTGATGAATGGCAGGATTCTCCCTTGATCCCTCAAGGGAGATGGTGGGTCTGGGTGACCTCAAAGATCTTTTAAACTGATAGAAAGTTGAATTTTTACAATGAGTTTCCAACATGAACTAGGTAGTTCATTTGACAAAACTCTTATGTCCAGTGATAAAGATTTATTGAATTTTTGTTAGGTATTGGTTACCTCGTACCTACCTCTTCTATACCATCTTGAAAGATGGTTATTATAATAAATCTTTATATTAAAATTTTTTTCAGAGTGTCAAAATAAGCTCATGAATTTGCTGTTATTCCTATTTTATGGATGAGAACACCAAAAATTTGAATGTTTCATACATTTTGCAAGTTTACACAGCCAAGTTTATATAACTGTGGCAGCTAGGACTCTAACAAATTCTAAAGGCTATAAAGTCTTCCTATGACATTGGGCTGATTTTTTCAAAAAGGTTAATATCCCAGATACTTTCATTTGCACAAATAATAGAGGATTGCTCTAAGAAAAATTAAAATTTGCAGCGCTTTAATCATCCAGCTGAAATTTAAAACCTGGCAAATGGAGAATAATGTTGGGGAGGCTGGCATGTTTTCTGGCTACTTTATACCAATATCAAGGCCCAAAGTTTGTTAGATAAGAGCTGTAACATGCGAACACTGGCTCCTGCTTATCAGATGCCCCACAGTCTATGCATATTATTAGTTCCTCTCCTCCAGCCTACTTGCTAAAATAGGAAGAAGGGGAGCACAAAGGCAGCTGAATGAGAATCATCCTGCTCTGACGGCAGTTTCCAGATGAGGAGATGCCTCTGTGATCGTTGGCGCCAGTGTCTCCATCATGGAAAAGAAGAAACTCCTGCTCTCAAATCTAGAACTCCACATGTTTTGGAAAAGTGACCCACATTTCTTTAGCTTTTGTCTCCCTCCCCCCATTGAAAAATCAACACACATAATGGTCACTGCTGTGGGGCAACACCCAACTTTCTGGGAGAAAAGAGACTCCTAGTTTTTGTTAGGAAGAATGTCAGGGGTCCTTGTTCCTTCTTGGTTTACCATTTGCTGTCGTCATGTGAATTATTGAACTTGACATTTCCTCTCAGAGAGGAAAGAGTATTTCACAAATAAAAGGTCCTCAGTCTTATGGATTATGGTTTCCGTTAGAAATTTGCTGAAAGTTACGGACATCTAGATGATGTGAATGTATACAGAGAATATTCTTAAAAATTTGGATAAAATGTTAGATGGCTTGTGATCCCCTGAAGTTCATCTGTGGAGTACCAGATAAAAAAGACTGTTCTAAGGGCTTCCCTTGATTTAGTGAACAACCATTTGGACACAGAATTGAACTTTAATGTCTCTTGCTTATTTCAAATCAGTCTTTAAAGGAATACCACAGAAATAAGTTACTCTTCTTATTAGACCACTAGATGGCATTAGACTCATTCTTTTATAGAAGGTGCCAGCCTGGGTTTACATACCTATATAATCAATCTTAAGTATCATAAATACTTGATAAGAGTTTTAATAAACAGAATGCCTGGGTAGTGCTATTTATGTTGAATTCAACTAGTTTGACCCTGCCCATCGACAAGAGGAATTAGGAAATAGAATTGTCCTGAAACAGATGTGTCTTTTAAAAAAAGTTTTCTTCCCTTTCCTACCTCCCTCCTTCCCCTACCATCCCCCCCTCCATTCTGTCTCTTTTTCTCTCATTCTGTCTCTCTCAGCAACTTTAAGGTAAGACAGACAAATCAGGGTATCAACATTAAGTACAATAAAATTGCCCGAAACCATTCCCTTTATGCCTTTACAGCTCTTTTATGTGTATGTTTTATTTATGGTGCTTTTACTGAATGTATTTCATTCTATGCTTAAATTAAAATGTTCACAAAGCAAAATTTCAAATTGTTTTAGCGTTCCTATTTTAAACAAATCATTGGCTTTTAGCCCTAAAACTAAGCAATGATAATATCTAAATCAGAGAGGTAACTCTTTTGTCTGACATCCATTCCCAAAGGCCTCAGCCTGCCACCGGGGTGGCCCCAGTCAATGGCTTACTTGGAGTCCCCTGGTTTCTCAGGAACTGCCTTTGACTCTTCCTCTGGCTTCTGCTGTTACGATAACCAGGCTCCCCACAATTGCACTCTTTATCCTTGTCATGGAATCCGCGAGAATAGAGGTTTCGTGTGCTCTGCCGGACTGCGAGCAAGTCGCTGGAGCCTTTACACTTGTGAATTCGAAGCTTGCCAGATGTGTCCTCAATGCACTGCCACTTCTGCAAAAGGCAACGTGAAAGTGGTTTACCAGTCCTGATCCAGGTGTTTCTTGTTAAGGACTGCTGCCTCAGCTTTTAGAAACACTGGCAACTCCATTAAAGTGAACACATGAAGAAAGGCAAACTTTTAAAAATGTCCCTGCAAGAAGTTGACTCCCAGTTCTCTCAGTTATTTCTTTCACTGGAGGCAAATACAGATGACAAGGAAACCATTGGAAATCAGAAGTACCTCAATGACACTAGAGTCAAAAATTGATACATAAATCCTCAGCATGCAGACTAAACAGAGTCTTGAATGAAATATGTAAAAGCCCTTAACGTACCAAGCCACAGAGCACAGCTGTCAGAACTGTTTTTGCCAGACCCCACTTTCTCTGGAAAAACAAATGTGGCTGCTTTGTTCTCTGCCCCTGAATTTCTAATGCGAGCCAGGAAAGAGTGGTACACAAGGAAGACAGAGATAGTTTAATCTGGCTCCATCACAGGGCCAGCCAACTTTCGTAGCCCCTGATATTAGCAGATAGGGCAGATTTCCTTTTGTGCCTTTTCTTACCCTCCTCTGAAAGCTGCACACCCCACAGAGCTCTGCTCTAGAGACACTGGTCACCTTCCCGATAGATGCCTGGTGAACGGTATCAGGTTTTCTAGTTTGTCTAGTATGCCAAGTTTACGGCAGATACTGCAAATTCAATTCTGGATCGAGATGACACAGCACTGGTTCTTTTGCTTCTGGGTTATGAATCTGGCCGAAAGGCTACAGCTTCACCTATGGGTTATTTCACAGACGCTATATATCCTACTCGAAAATGTAATAACCTTTCTTTTGCTTCTTATTCTCCTCTTTCTCCTTCCTGAAATGTTCATTTGGAAAGCAAGAAGATATTGACCTTAATTTTAAGCTGACTGTGATTGTTACATTATGATGCAGCGTATTAGGATTCTGTCTTTTGTCTCCCCTTCCACATATAAGTATTGTGTACAGTTATTTATAAATACTTTTCTTTAAATGGACACATTTCTAAACTGGCCAAAGCAAGGCTTCACGTATTTTCAAATACACACTAAAATTTAAAAAACTGTAAAATAAAAGATGTTATTTCTCACACCATGTAACATGATTTTACACAACCCAACATTGTGTACAATACTTTGGGTGACATAGTGATTTCAGATGTCCTAATACAAGGTCAAGATTGACTCAATGGTCCCAACAGAAAATGGTATTTGTGTATAAAATGGTACACAACAGACCAAGATACAGAGCCAAGGTTTGCTTTTTCTTAGCAGTCTTATGCCTTCGGTAAGTGTTGATTTGTGAGAGCTGTCTTTAAGCTTCCACTTTATAATTCCCAAATCCAAGATATGTAGACTTGGTCTAGGGTTGCACTTTAGCCGTCACATATTCTTTCCTACGAGGAGGGAAAAATGCAGATATTTAGGTCAAAGAAGCTCAGATTGATGAGCCTTGAGGGAAATGTATGTATTTATGAGTGTGGGTGTGAAAGGGAAACTGTCCAGAAATGTACTGATGAAACCAGGTCAGAAAATGACTCTAGTTGAACAGATGAGCACTGCCAGTAGGTCAATGTTGCTGTACCAAAGAGTAGCCAGTGCTTTTCACTCTCTCTGCAGTTAGTTGACAGGATTTAGTCTTCATGCACTCCTGGGGCTTGTGGCACTGACAGATATGTCCAATTAGCTAGAGAGAATGCCATCAAATTCTCAAAAAATTCTCCATACTAAGAAATAGTTATATACCATAGCATATTTTTGCTGGTGAAAGTGTCACCAAATACGTGATAACCTTATGCTACGAAAGGTTGGGAATCAGTGGTGCCTGAATGTCTGTCTAGATCTGTATCTATTAACACCCAGTAAATTTATACCTAGCCATTCACTTGGGTGATCCCTCCCTCAAGCATCCAAAAACTAAGGATTGACTACTTTTGCCAGTTGTAGCTAAAGAAGAGGTCATTGGATTCACAATTTGATGGTCAAGTAGAAACTAAGAAGTGCTCTTATTCCTGAAAATAAGGCCTTGTGTCTTTTTGTGGATCCAATTTATATCAACTTTAGCACAAACACAAAGCAAATACCTTCACTCTGACAGTGGATGCCTTCCTTACTTTTATAAGCACAATAAATTAAAAATTCTGCCTGTGTGGTTTTGTTTGTTTGTTTGTTTTCGCCAGGAACAGCTGCAGGCTCAAGTAGATTCCTGTAGAACACAAAAGTATAGCCAGAATTTTTAGTGACAGCCTATTTGGAATTCAATCTGCTTTTCCCCATTAACCAAATTCCTTGTTGATTTTCTATGGGATAGAGATGAAGGGAATGATGTTTCCTTCCTGAAGTGCTAAACTTAACCACACCTGAGGTCTGGTACTATCCTTGGCACAGACAGATGTATAACACAAAATCAAATATACATATACATACGTATGTATATGCACATATGTGCTCACATGTGTATCCACATACACTACATGCATATGGGTGTGTGTGTACCTATACACATTCTTGTGTAAAACAAGAGCTACTGACAAAAATACCAATTATCTTCTATACTGTGAGCCTTTTGAACAAATAATAAACCCTATCAGAGAAATTACGTAGAGGCTTTGAAATTTTCTTAGTGGCCAGCATACTAGGAATTTTAATGAAACGTAATTACCACACTTTTGCCAGAGTTATTTTACTTTCAATGTCATGAATATCATGACATTTTTTATGAGCAATAAAATCTTAAATGGCTGCAGCTACAATAGTCATCGAACTTAGAGAGGTTACATAAGATGTAAAAAAAGATAATTTTTAAAAGAATTTCTCTGAAACTTACTGCAAGTCACTTAAATGGTGGAGATAATGAGATGACTTTTCATTGTGGAAGATTTTCAGTCATCAGAGGAAAGTATGGGCTTGGGGGTGAAGCACCTGCTAGGGGAACCTGAAATCTAACTCAGAAAGGAGTTTTGTTAAGCAAGCACCCTTGAAAAAAGTCAGTGTCACAATCTCCTTTTGCTTACATTCTTGAAGTTCATGAAGCAGGCAGCTACACAATTTAAGTTTTTGCAGGATCGTGGGCATCTGAGATAACACACAGAAGAACTTAGCACAGAGACACTTCTACAAAGAAGTTTACCAGCACCACAACTAGAGCTGCTGCTACTACTTTGACTAATACTCTTATCACCCCTCACACACACACACTTAATACTTAGAGAATTGCATCTAATGTAAGCTTAATCTGAGGTAACTATTTTTAATAGAGATTATTATTGGGTTAGCGATATGAAGACATTAATTTTAATTTCCTTTTGCTGTTAACTTTATGTTCTTGAGCAACAGCAGTATTTCTTTGTTCTCCCAGATTCCACATCTGGTCAAATAATACTTGCTTCTCCTGGCCTCAAGGTAATGTCATGGGCATAAACTGTTGAGTGTTTTGAAGTTCTGAGGAAAAGATGCACTACAGGAAGCTAGAGCAGTGCTACTACAGTTGGCCTTTCAAAATGGTCTTCCACCCCTTGGGAAAGGAGTGTTTCCTGCTGGAAATCATACATAATGTGGCATCACAGTTGAGTGGGGAAACCATGACTTTCAATCACATAAATCTCAGTTTAAACTCAGACTTGTCATCCTTCTAAGCTGTGTGACTTTTTTCAAGTTACTTTCCCCTTTAACCTTCAGTTAATTCATAATGAAATGGGCATAATAGTTACCTTATAAAATAGTTTTCACGTATAAAATATTCCATGTAAAATGCATAGCACAATCTTAAGAGAACTCTGGCTACTTCCCTTTCCTGCTGTAACTGCTAGCTAATCAATATAGTTTCTACATTTTGAACTACATATATTTCACAGATTTGTTAAGGATATTTTATATTCTTATTTACAACTATTCTTTCCATTTTCATAATAAAAACTTGATTACAAGTTTTTCAATGTTATACTGCAATGAAAGCTTAATTTTATACACACACAGATTAGTTCTCCACCATGTCTCAAGTGGATTCGGCCACAGTACAGGTCAAATTATGTTCTCTGAAATGTAACAGCATACAGTAATTTTCTGATAATCCTATTTTTCTTTGTGTAAATACCATCATCATAAAAAGCATCACCTACATAAGACATATGTTTAGAATTTTCATTTCACTGATGGGGAATATAAAAGGACAATATAAATGCCCCTTTTCAAATTGTTACTTAGCTCAGGCTGTTGTCAGATTGTCTTGCAGATGTGAAACGGGCTTACCAAGGAACTTTGTCTATTTTCTTAGAAATGTGTTGAGATGGGATGGGGGAAGGAAAGGAGAAAGGGAGGAGAGGCAGAAGAGAGAAAAAAAATGCTTTCTCCTCTTCTGGACAATCATTTGTAAAAGTCAGACTTGGGTTGTTAGGATAAGAATGGTTCAAGGAAAATAAAAATGGCGAACTGACCTTGGCCAAATTGATCGCCAGCACTTGTTGAGGGCTGCTATGGGCCAAGCTCTGTTCCAAATAATATATTCAACTCTTATGATCGTTACAACAACCTTCTGCGGCAAGTACTATTATTGTATACATTTTATAGATGAAGAAACGGAAGCAGAGTTGGATTAAGTAACTTGCCATGATCACCTACTAGCAAAGTTGTGGACCCAGGATGTGGTCCCAAGGCACCCTGACCAGGACACTAACAAAAAAAAAGAATGATTTGGGGTTGAATGTGAGGCTTCAGATGACCCTCAGTTGAGGGTACCATTTGGGAAGGTGGAGGCAACAACACATGCAGATGAGAGTGTTACATTTAAGAGACCGAGGTTGGTGGTAGGATAATCTGTCCAGGTGGGCTGGTAGGGAGTACTGGGAAATAATATAAATTTGAAAGGATGGAGCCACATAATATAATTTATGAGTACAGTGCCCTAATGTCTGTCTGTACCTGACTTATTCGAAACATCACTCAACGTGGCTTAATGTTAAACCCTGCAGTTTGAATTTTGAAGAATGCACAGATGCACAATTATTAAGAGGTTTCCTTCTTTTGGTACAAAGTGAAAGGGGGGAGGCAGGGGTTAGAGACTGAGCAATCCATATGGGGCCCCTGTGCAGAGGAGACCTCAGGTAGAGAAAGGCACGGCAGACTCAGACCTTCGGGCCACACCATCTGGAATCAGGAGAGCTGGGGAAAATGTCAATAACTACGTTGTGATTGTAACCAGGGCTTGGTGAGTTTATAGAAAGAGGCCATCAGTTTCTGGCAAACTAACAATTCCAGCCAGGGCTTATGGATAAATGTCTTTTTATTCCTGTTCTGCAGCTGGTCACAGAAGGTTGGAGGGAACCGTGGTCAGAGGGAGGGATAATCTTTGGATGAGAACACAGATCTTGGAGCTAAACCAGTTCATTTTCCACAAATCACATTCGGATTTCCCTTGCTTGACGCTAGGGTCCTTTCAGAATTTTAAACAAAGCTTTTATTTTATATTTCTATAATAGAAAGGTAAAGTAAATTGCAAAGATTTTGGAATTCAACCACTCAACAAAAGGATATGACATTTACTCTATAAAAACAAAAGAACTGCTGTTTGCTCTAAAATGACAGTGAATATATAAAATGACTTCAAAATTGAATGCCTAGGGAAATTGTTTTTTATGTAATTATGTAAGCAATTGATATTATACCTAAAAGCAGAGGGGAAAAAAACCTATAGTGCTAACACAACATGAATACTTCCCAGTCTTGCCGGCTCAATGGAATCACCTATGAACTTGAAAAAAGTCCCATCCCCAGCAGTTTTGATATAACTTGTCTGGGGTGGGACTTGAGCAGGAGCATTTGTCACCTATGTGTTTCAGGTGCACAATCAGTAGAGCCACTGCCCTAGGTGCTGTGAGTGGGTTCTAAACCCATGGTTTCAGCCGGACAAGTGCATGTATAATTTCAAAAGGGAAATCTAGTATAGTACATTTTTTTCAGAGGCAGTGAATTCTGGGAAATAAAGGATAAGCATGAGGTGAAGAGTAGCTATACTTCCTGATATTGGGTTTGTAGTTTAAGTTTTCTGGACTAAATTTCCTTCTTAGGAAAATGATATTACTCAACAAGTAGATTTAGGAGACTCCTACCAATTCTGATATTCTGTGCTTCTTATCCAGGTAAAAAATATGGATGTTGGGCCTCCCTGGTGGCGCAGAGGTTAAAGTGAGTGCTATCAAGCTGTCTCCAGCCACTGCAGCATGAGTTCAATCCCCAGCCAGGAAGCTTCCCACATGGTGCAGCAGACCTCTCCTCTCTAGCCCACTGCTCCCCTCAGCAGTGTATTTCAGTGGATCCACCTGTTCTGTTCCCCATACTGTCTCTGGTGAATCCTCTCACCCCTGTACCTCTGGCTTATACCTCAGTTCTTGTACACATAAATAACTAAAAAATTAATCTTTTAAAAAATAAAGATGTCTTGGCCTCAACTCCAAATATTTTAATTTGATTGATCTGGAGTGAGGCTGTGTATCAGCATTTTCAAAGGTCCCCAGGTGATTCGAATGTTCAGCCAAGATTGAGCATCACTGATCTGTGCTCTCTGTTGAACCAAAGTCTTTCAGGTAGATAGAGATTTGTGTGTGAGTAAGTAAGTGAGTGTGAGAGAGAGAGAGAGAGAGAGTGCGTGTGTGTGTGTATGTGTAGTGTGTCTGTACACAAATGTGCTTGGGGGTATAATGTCATCTGATAGAGTAGTGGGAATTCACCCAGCCTCATATTAATTCAGGAACATGGAAGTAATGCAAGCACATATGTCCATGTTGTCTTAATTAGTCCCTGCTAGTTGTGCTCATATAGTGGAGAAGGGAAGCCAAATGTCTGGGATTCCAGCCCATTTTAATTCCCTGTTCATTGCCAAGGAATGAAAACAACAGGTAAAACGGCTTGAACAATAAAGCCTCCCAACATTTACACATTGCTTTATAGTTCATCTAGCACTTTACATGTGTGATATCACTTTATCCTCAAAAGATTGAAATTAATTTCCTCCATTTTAGAAACAGAAAACTTGATAAGAATTTAAGTGTCTTGCTCAAGAAAATGCAACTAAAAAGTAACAGATGCCAATAGTCCTTTTTTTTTGGAGTCACATGCATTTTTTCCCCTGATTTTTATTTATTTTTTTATTTATGTCTTTTACATCATTGGGTTTGCCAATATTTTAATTCAAACCTTTTGATTTCAAATTATTCTTTCCTTTATTTATTCTACTTCATGCATCCCCATTGACCCTACTAAACAGTTCTTAGGTGACCAGCTATGCAGTGTGGTGGAACAGGGTATACTTTCTCTTTGGGGATTACAAACGAAGAGAATGAGACTAATAGTTCTGCATTTTCCTCTACATCCCATAGAGGGTCAAATTAAAGAGAAGATTATGTTGTCTTTAAATGAAGGTAGTTACCGTCAATGAAAGGAAGAGTAGCAGGGCACTGGCCAGGTGTGAAATCAATGTCAAGGCAGAGATTCCAAGCAAGTTAGTTCTAGCCTTAGCTGTCACCTTGATCCTGACCGATACAATCTCATTATTCTGGACTTTTTTTTTTCATTTTTTTAAAAGTCAATGATACTCTAACTAAAAAGATAATCTCCAAAAGTAGTCAGGTAGAAAGAGCAAAAGGCTAAATTTCTATAGCATATTACTAAGCTATCAGGTTTGACTTACAGATTTGATAACTGCTTCTGAAGGCTCAAAATTTTCCTCAAGTTCAAATTCTTAAGCTATGTTTGAGAACCCAGTAGAAAGTGATCCTCATCAGAGATAATCTCATTGTTTGTTCCATAAATTCAGGTCCTTCTAAAAGAGATTGTTGCTAATGTTATCATATATCTTTGTGATAGAATCACAAAGATTTTCTGAGACTGATTCACATGAAATGAAGCAGGAGAAGAAAATTTCAGAAAGCCCAATATTAAAGCATTTTATGGGGTTAAATGAGTTTAGAAAAATATAATAAAGGAAAATGAATTTTTTAACACAGTTAATATTCAGCACCTGAGTGAAAAGCTTGTGCCAAAGCATCATAATCTAATTTGTTATATTTGTCCTTTAGAACATATATTAAAATTTTAGTGAAAGCCATATGAAGAGGTTTGTAAAACTGTACACTGAAAGGTAGGATGTGTACCTTATTTCCAAATAGCTATAATGCTCACCACTTAGAGGGCTAAAATAGCAACAAGATCACCAATTTGCATGAGATATATTTAACATCGAACATTTCCAACTCCTGAATAAAAGGAAATTAGCCTATTGAGGCTGGCTCATAAAAATCATTTTGGAGCTGCAAAACAATTCAGAGGTTTTAGTCATAATAATACTTAGAGCTTCCATAAGAAGGAGTTGAAGATTTCAAATTAAAATATAATGAATAGGTCTAAGCTTCTCCACTAAACACTTGAAAATTAAGACTTACTAGAATACCATGTAGGCCTGGTTTTATCCCTTCCTTCAACAACTCTCACTCCCCACCCTTCTCTATTTCAAAGGAATCCCTGTGTACAAAAAGGAAACAAGAGTATGAGGATCAAGTTGTTTATTATGAATGTCTCTTCAATAAGCTAGATACCATATAATAAGAGTATAACGAATAAGGACATTTTCATAACAGCCAAACTATCTACTTTGTGTGTCTGACATCTTGAACCAGCGCTAGCCAACTATGTGGATACTAAGAGATCACATAAAATTTAAAAAATAATAGTAAGAAGAAGAGCCAGAAAAGATCTGAACATCTCCTGTCTAGTTAATGCAACTTACCTTGAAATGCAGCAAGTGGCCAGAGTTTTTATACTACAGCTCATTTGGACCCCAGCTTGGTCATTTGCAAGCTGCCTAGTTGTAAAATGGGGATAGCCATGACTATTGATGTGAGGATTCATCAAGTGAATCCTCACATTCACCTGATGTGAGGATTGAATTGAGCTAATATATACAAAACTACAGTTTAGTGTCTTACATAAGACACATGCTCAACAGATATTTTTTTACTTTCCTTCAATTTTGTTCTACATTGTAATACCTTAGGTAGAAATTCAATTCTTCTGTCATCATGACACAGCATTTCTTTTAGTATAGATTTCAACCAAGAATATTTTAGCTAGTTTGTGTTCATCTGTTCCCACTCTTTCAAAAGCAGGTCTGTGTTAATTTATTACATAAGATTTTCTTTAGTTCTAATTGATAGAGTTGACAATACTTGGTTGTCCTGAATTTTATAGTAACATAAGAGGATTAAAGAAGAGGAGTCATTCTAGTGAAATATTTGATGCCAGAAATTCTGTGAGGAGTAGAAACAATAAATAACAAAGAATATGGTTTCCCCTTTTATTCCAATCTTGGTCATGGATTCCATCCACTTCTCTGGGTTAGATGACATTTGACTTCGTCCAGGGTGGGAAAAGCCCATCATGCTCTTGGGTGGCTCACTGCCTAGAGGCCCAGCATCTACCCATGAGATTGACTAAGTAACCTCTTGACTCTTGGCCCTTCCTGATTATCAGTTAACAGAAGCTCTCTGGATGCTGACTTCTATGTTTCTGACTCTGCTCTCCAATTTCTGTATCTGCTGTCTTGAACTGGTATTGGCTAATTGGGTTGGTATTTAGAACTCTGTCAGAGAGCACCAACTTTTTGAACTGGAGGGAGCCCACACAGTAATTAGGGGACCCAGTTTGGACCAGGCAGACAATTCTCAGTGAGGGGAGAGGTCAGACTAAGCATTCCATGACAACTACGAGAAGCTTACTTGTATATGAGTGTACATTTTCTTATATATTGAAATCTGTTTAATTAGAAGTTGAGAGGCCCGTGAGATGTGGTGAAGCAAAAGTGTCACTTACCTGCCCGGGTTGCTCGCAAGCTGTCTGGTACCTGGCCTGCTGGCACAGTTCTTTGACCCTCTCATATTTAGGTAAGTGATTTGACTGTTGGATATTCTTGTTGGATTCTTCCTTCTTGCGTAGAAATTTCCTTAGGAAGGGGAAAAGTTTCTTATGTCAGAAGTGATCTGAATCACCTTCCCCAAGTCTTGTTTGTTCTCTTTTTTGTCCCTGTCATATAAATTCACATTCTCGCAACAGCAAGAATAGATGGTAAGACTCTGTCCATAAATCAACATTTGTGAGCTCCATGGGAATATTAAGAGCTATGAAAATGAGAGGGCAGGACAGGAAGATTCATTCTCCTCAAAACTATGAATTT